>OZ007576.1:49769000-49794000 GCA_963931925.1 Onchidella celtica
TTGTTCTAGCTCTCCATCTCTCTCCCGTTCTCACCAGCTGTCGTTCTCTCTCCCATAAACTTTGTTCTAGCTCTCCATCTCTCTCCCGTTCTCACCAGCTGTCGTTCTCTCTCCCATAAACTTTGTTCTAGCTCTCCATCTCTCTCCCGTTCTCACCAGCTGTCGTTCTCTCTCCCATAAACTTTGTTCTAGCTCTCCATCTCTCTCCCGTTCTCACCAGCTGTCGTTCTCTCTCCCATAAACTTTGTTCTAGCTCTCCATCTCTCTCCCGTTCTCACCAGCTGTCGTTCTCTCTCTCTCTCTCTCTCTCTCTCTTTCACTCTGTGTCTCTCTCTTTCTCTCTCTCTCTCTCTCTCTTTCACTCTGTGTCTCTCTCTTTCTCTCTCTCTCTCTCTCTCTCTCCTTGTCTGTCTTCTCTTTCGTGTTCTCTCTCCCCATTCTCTCTTTCGCCCCCTCGCTCTCGTTCTCTCCCTCTCTCTCACCTCTATCTCTTTCTCGTTCTCTCTCTCAACATCCCCCCCCTCCACCTTTCCGTCCTCTCCCAGCCCTACCCCCAGCTTTACCCCTGGGCAGAGGGGTTCCATGTTTCATTGCACCATTTGACATCTCGGAAACTAATGGACATAGCTTTCTTTCAAGTGTGTGTGTGGGTGGAGGGGGGGGGGCGTCAGGGCAGCAGAAAGTAGAGATAAATAAATAGAAACTGTATCCTCTGTGTGGCATGCTGCGAGAACGCATTCCCTCAGTATTGACATTCCACAACCGGCAAACATGCTTTTCGTATAGCGAAAACACAGCGCATAGCTCACATAATATCATGGCTCTCATAATGCACTTCCCGACCAGCACACAGAAGTTTCTTGTTGATCTTTCTTCTGCTGCGATCTTCTCATCGGTCAGTATTTTGACCAGGAGACCAATGACCTGTATGGAAGATGCCGTGATTTCAAGTTCCTTGCTTTCCCATACAGCTTTGACTGTAGCGTCCTGTCTCCAGGCCAGGAGTTCCCCCCCCCCTCCCCCTCCCCCCGCCCCCCTTTCTTGCTGGAGAGCATTGGGCAATGTTGGAGGACGTGCTCTGTGTTCTCTGGTGTCATTCCACAAGCACATGTTTTTGTGTCTCCAACTTTGAACGCTCTGTCTAAATGTTGCCACAGTCTGCTGTGGTCAGTTCTCGATCTGCAGATGTCTGTCTGTTTTCTCCCGTCCAGTGATGGTATGGCAGGACCATGTGAGTGCCTTCCCATTTGGATTTAAGAACAGCTTTCATATGACTTTTTGCCGTTTCATAATCTATTATATATTTCAGTAACTTGCAACCTTTGGCACGACTAACTGACCAAACTATACACTATTCAGGCCTTAAATTTGGCAGGAAGGTGGAAATTGAGATAAGGAAGATGATGGCTATAATTAAAAGTTGTTCACTTCGAGCATGTATTTTTTAGAATTAACAATGTTTATTGCTATGTAACGTCTGTATTTTTGCATGTTTGTTTCGTAATATTATATAGTACCGTGCATGTCATAAAAAGTAACCATATCAAGCGTTCAGTTTGGTGCGTAGTGTTCTGGTGCGCATGGGTTCTGAAGCAGGACTGTAGTTTATTACTTTTATTATACTAGAGGGGGGGGGGATCACATGGTTGTTTATTCTGGGCAATGCCCGGTAGCTCAGCTAGTAATATGATATTTGTCTTCCTTCAGTTATGCTTGTATTCTTCCAACTGGTACAGTTTCTACCATCACTGGTTACTTCTACTATTCCTACAGTTACTTTTTAACTATGACGATTCTTACTACTACAATTGCTTTCATTACAATTACTTCTACAACCTTCCGTCTTCTTCACTTTCAAATACCCAGACCAGACTCCCAGACAGGTCTTTCGCATGAACTCCGCGGTCAACTATAAGTTCTCTGCCGATCTACATAGTTTTTCCACAGTGCGTTTTGCCATGGGCCATACTTACGATATCAAAACAGCATCAATTGTGGACAGGTCTGTCATAATGTGTTCTTGAGGTTGCTGATCTGTCTTACTTTCCCATTGAGGGGATGGTTCAGTCTTCAGTCTGTACATGTGAGCACTGCGACTGCCGTGTACTGTTCCTACTATCTTCCGTGGTTCTACCAGTATCACTGTTCCTACACCACTTACTATCAACATCATCATCATCATCATCATCATCATCAGTTGCCCTGCCTGGGACAGACATTGGCGATCATGGCTCTCCACTCGGATCTGTCATTAATTAACCAATCTCAAGAAGGAGTTGTTGTTGTGACGTTTATTTGTCTACTTTCTATAGTCGTTCCCATATCTAGTACTTCAGATTTCCCAACACTTGTTGCAGATATGCCAATAACCATTGCGGTTTCTACAAACCGGGCGGGGGGGGGGGGGAGGGGGGAGGGGGGGGGGCTTAGTTCTAGGTTGTTTCTGAAGAAACACGGGGGGTACAGAAAGAAAGCATGTTGCTGGTTTTGAGTAGAAGTGATTAACAAACTTTGAAAGTTACGCGTCTTTATCCTGAGAAATGCACAGAGAAAGCGCGGGTCGCCACCGGCTGACTACGCAGGCAAATGTACCGGAATGTCCAATGAATTATTGTCCACTCGCCTGCTCCTTCTTTGTGTTCACCAACAGCTTTACACGCGCCGGCTACCAGACTGTGGTTTCCTGCGCGCGGGTTACCTGCTTTCATTCTGTGACCACCCAGGGTCTCTAAAACCTTTAACTGGGATATTGAATAAAACGTGTTTTTCTTGCATGAAGTGACTCTGAACTCTTAAGCTCTTTACGGGCGCCTTTTTCTAACAATAACAACAGTCCGGGATTAATGTGCATTGCACAGAAGACAGTATACTCGCTGACTCTTTGCAGAACATAGAGTTTTAGAGTCCAGGTGGTCTCAGGCATGGTGTAGAACTAACCAGTTCAATTCACATGTACACTCAGATCCGGCTAATCGGGACGCAGGTAATAGGGACAGCTTTTAGAAGACGAAAACAATGCACTTGTCTTGCACTCACGAAATCAAGAAGACATGCCTATTAACTTTGTTTAGAAATCCAGGTATAGAAAAAGCCCCCGTGCGTATCCCACCCTATTGCATGGCGTAAGATCCAGGTATAGACAGGACTTGTTTATTTTCCAAGCTATTACTCCACACCTGTCGTAGACGTTAGCAACTGCAGCAACCCTTTCCAAAAACAGCAACAACAACCTCTTAAACTACACACGTAGACGCGCAATTTCTGTAAACGACGGATAATTAAAGTAGTATCACAGCAGCAATCAAGGTTCCGCGTAAATTTCACGCATCAATTCGCGCCACGAATACCGCACAACGTTATGCTGTCAGTGTGAGAGAGTTATCTCAAACCAGGAGTTTAATTTTACTCATTTATAACAGCTTAACTGTCGACAAGAATTCACCTCCCACTGGGAAATGGGCCGGCATCTCTGCTTAAACAATGAGAATGCAGTTTGCAGGTTTTTTAGAATTTTTAGAAAAAATGGCACGAAACCGTGTGGCAGATTGATCTAGATTCATTGCGGTTCTCTGTTTACTTGTTGTTTTCTTTTTCGTATGTACTCCTGGTTTCTTCCAAGTGTGTCTTTTATTACTATTTTCGTCCCGCGAATGTGTGTTTTTGCTAATTAGGTTCCTTTTTTATGTATCTGCTTTATTGTTTTCTTCCCTTTCTGTAATTATGCGTTTTTTCCCGTTTCTACAACTGTATGTTTTTCCAGATTTCTAGCTGCTCATTAGCTTTCTTAATTAAGAATTTATTGTATAGGTTTCTGATTGTCTGTATCTAACATGATGTTTTCGCGAACGAAATACAATTTTTCCCTATTTTTTGGCCACATTTTTGAATATTTTCCATCCACCACAGACTGATCCGAAGTGTCCCCTTCTGTTCAAAAACCAATTTAAAACCATCGGTTATTCTGTCTTTTTCGCCCCCAATACGCAGTGACGGTCCCGTCATGCCTATCCGATAGGAGCTCAGAACACGAGCATTTGTCATCATTTCTGCATTTCCCAATGTTGTGTTTTTTTTTTTTCTTAGCATTTTCCCATTGTTTTCTCCCTTGTCATAACGTTTTGCGTTGCATTATTCCCCCTTTTCTTTCTTATAAATGTTCTACTCTTTAACCAGTTTTTATTAAAAAGAACATCAGACCTCAATAGTAACACTCAGACATGTTTCAGTCGTACTCAAAAGTCTCGTTTCAAGCATTCCTGTCATACCAAAGAACACTGGAAACTCACAGTTTAATGCCATTTCACTTGAGACGTCCAATGCAAACATCAAAAAAATTGAATGTAAGCTGAATTTCTGACCTAACGGCACGTCGGGGTTGGAATACTTACATGGTTACATGACGCCTATCAAATTCTGTCTGTTCCCGCCTCTTTCCTCCTTGGCCCCTCCCCCTTCGTCATTTCGGACACGATTTCTTCACGAAATATTGTTGGGTATCCCCGCTAGATCTAGTATTTATCTTGTTTCTACACTTGTGTCTTTTCAACACGTGAAAGAATCGTGTCCAGGTCTTTAGTTTAGGAGGTTTCGCTGCCCTTGGCATTTACACCTCACTTTTTCTTGCTTTATTTTTATTTTTTTTAAATTTTCTTGTTGTGGTAGGGATCAGTTTTTTTAGAATTTTCCCCGGGGCAGCGGCATTGTACGGCCTGTTCTTCACGATTTCCAAATGCCAAGGTATCTTTAACGTGCGTAGCGTGCACACGGGCTCTCCAGATTTTCTCGTTCTTATCCGAGAAGATTAGGTGCACGATCCTACCTACCATAGGATCAGGGACAGGAAAATATGAGAAAAATCCCAAAATTCCAAAATGCCTGCACCGACCGGGATTCGAACCCTGTACCTTCGGCAAGAGAGGCAAGCACCTTGCCTCTAGACCACCGTGTCCCCCAAAGTGAAAGAATCTCGTGGGGGCCGACACTTTATAAGGCCGAGCAATGGCCCACTGAGTAGAGCGTTTGACATGGGTGCGAGAAGTTTCAGGTTCCAGTCCCGTTTGTGCGAGGTGGAGTCGGGCTTTCTTTTCATTAATTGCTTGTTTATTTATAAACAACCAGAAAAGAAGCTTTTGGATTTCGTTTTTCTGCCCAGTTAGATTGTTGATGTTACCGATTTCTTTCCTGCTTCTGATGTGGCAGGTGTTGTTGCTGGGGCTAGTGTCTGAATCATCGTTCTGTTTTTGTCAGGTTCTGACATGCGTGGGTGAGCACAGCGGTAAAAGGTGTGCATTACTTCTATTTGACAAACTTCCGTTGAGAGAGAGAGGGGTGGGGGGGGGGGAGAGAAGACAGAAACATATTATAGAGATGGAGTGAGAGAGGGAAAGAGGCAGAGACGGAGAGACAGAAAGAGATAAAGAGGAGGGAGAGAGAGAGAGAGAGAGAGACAGACAGAGAGAGAGACAGAGACAAGCACATTCACAAGAGAAGATGAGAAAGAGAGATAGAGAAGAAGAGAGAGAGAATGACAGAGAAACAGACAGGCAGACACACAGAGAAAATGAGAGTGAAGACCGGAAGAGAGAGTGAAAGAGAAACAGACAGACAAAGGGAGAGAGAGAGAGAAGAGAGAAAGAGAGAGTATAGGTGTGTTTGTGTGCGCGCGTGTGTGTGTGTGTGAGAGAGGGAGAGAGAATTGACGGGGGGGGGGGGAATAGTGAAAGTAACTGGAGAGTAGAGAGGGGATCAAATTCTGTTTTTCCCATTATAAATGAGAATGACGTAGGCACTAGGATTAAACACGACTTTGAAGTCAGAACACCTTATGGCTTTACCACCAGGTACCCAGGTGCTGTGTTGCCCAGGCGAATCCAACTATAAATTTACAAAGAAAAAAAAAGTGGGGAAACGTTGTGTCATGGTGACATTTCAGTATCTGAATGAAATCCAGATCGGAACGACCTTGGGGAAAAGTTCAGGATGACCCGTTCACCATGCATTGAGTGTGCCCGTCAGTAGTTCCCGATTTTACCTTTACTCATCTGTTAGTGCATGTGTGCTGTAGCAGATTTCAGTCCATGATGCATGGCCGGCCCCCAGGTCGCTGGGAATACACGACATAAGTCCCTCGCCTAGAGAATGGCTTACTGCATTACCAGCAGTGATTGAAATCTCTTTAGTATCCAATTTAAAAATCGAGACCCCGCATAGTAAACTGGCGTAACTTGCCTTTTTGTTTTATTGTTTGGTTTTAAATCGAGATATTTGGCATGTTGGTAGCCCTTGACAACCGGCAGGGTTTGTTTTAAGTTGGGGGTTAAATTCTGCAAACCAAGGGTTAATTAAGTTGTTGTTTTTTTTGTTTTTTTTTAAATATGGTAAGCATTAAGAATGATAAGAAAGATTCAGTTTCTTCATTCGCCTGAAAATTTTGTAAAAACGGAGTTATGACAGTTTACTGCCGCCCAGCCCTGGATTAATATCGAGACAGACACTCAACGGAAATTATTAAGACCTTTTCTCTTTTTTCTTGGTATTATGTGATCAGTTGTTGTTGTTGTTGTTGTTGTTGTTGTTTTAGGAAAGATACGCCAGTTTCCACATGTCAGCTTTTGACACTACACAGCCATTTTTTCCCTTTTTTGAGAATAGATAATGATAGAGAGGAAAGATAAGATAAGATAAGAAGAGACTTGATTTATCCACAGACTGGAAATTTGGTCTCACAGCTTTACCATAACTGCACATTATAACTAACACAGGCAGTCATGGACCCTACTCAGCCGTTTACATTAAACACTTGTAATTTCTGGAGATCCAGCCGTCTTAACACATGGGCACATTGGGCACTTGCTCGGGGGCCCCAAGGGTTTAGGGGGCCCCCATGCGTGCATGTTTACAGTGGCGTTTGAAACGGGGAAGAAAATCCCATGCATTGCATAAGAATCTGCCCGGGGGCCCATTGGGATGTCATGATTTTAAGACTGCACTGTATTGAGGATAGAATAGATATTATGTCAATTCTTGAGGAAAAGATAGTAAAAAATATCCTACATTGCTTTTTCAGACATGTCTGTGCCAGACTCTATCACTATCAGTATTATAAACAAATGTTAATTTCTAAGACCACATGCGGTGATGAACAGTGTCAACTGAGGGGAGTGTGAAATTAATAATCTGACTGTGCGACTTATTAATAATAATAATAATAATAATGTATGGCATTTATATAGCGCATATCCATTTAAAATGCTCTATGCGTTTTACAGAAACAACATGTCAACCACAGAGCAGAATGGAGCTGCCTGCGAAGCGCTCAACACACTGCACTGCTTCTTTCTCTCTCCCTGTCTCGCTCACTCTCTCTCTCTCTATCTCAGAGCAAATTGTAACGCAGCCTGTTAGGCGCAGTTCACAACTCACAACAGTTCACACTCACAGCAGTTCACAACTCACATCAGTTCACAACACACAACTCAAATAATATTTGAATATTTATTAATAACAATATATATTTAATAATGAATAATAAATTTTGTTGTTTGCTGGTGGGGGAGGGGGGATGATATGGATAAATTTTAATCTATTAATTTCAATCTTCAATTTTGCCCCGGCAGCGGCCTTTCGGCCTGCTCTTTACGATTTCCAACTGCCAAGGTATCTTTTACGTGCGCAACGTGCACACGGGCCCTCCGAATTTTTTCGTCCTTATCCGAGAAGACTAGGTACTCGATCCTACCCCCCCCCCCCTCCAATAGGACCAGGGACTTGAAAATATGAGAAAAATCCAATTTCCAACATGCCTCCACTGCCCGGGTTTTGAACCCGGGACCCTTGGCATGAGAGGCGAGCACCTTGCCTCTAGACCACCTTGTCCCCGATGTTGCTATAATATGATCACAAGCGTGGAACTTCGAAACCTTAGACATTGTTAACTTTGTTCTGTCTCCATTTTCTGAAAAAAACTGGAGATCTTTTAGTATGTAGAAGACATGGAACAAATGCACACCCTGACACCTGTTTAAAATGCGCTGTGGCACTTGTCAAGTTGTTTCACAGTTCCGATTTATTCTAACTCCTTATCATAACATAATAATACTAAAGCTGCAAACATTTCACGTTGAACTTCTCATTTGTGGAGAAAGTGAAGTTGGCACAAAACAAGGACTGAGCTGGCAATCTGCCTGAAGTTTTGGCTTTGTAAAGTTTTGCGGGCATTCTAGCATTGGCCTTGTACTGGCCGATACCAACACACTTATGTATCTTTCATAGTCTGTCAGCAATTCGTTATTTAAGGTGTACAACGTGTGAACAGAACAGAGTCGAAGGTAGTCCTTGACTAATGAACAGAAAGTGCTTAGAGTAGCCGTGTAAGATGTAAGTACACCTGTCAAACACGACACTTATGCTATTTTTGGGTCTCCCTTGAAGGCTTAAGTCTTACTAATTGGAGAATTTGACGGAGAGACAGCCTGAAGTACTTGCAGTTTTGAGTACCGGAATTACCAATGTCTAGACCAGTGGTGCTCAACCAGTCGATCGCGATCTACTGGTCAATCTTCAGGTGCTTGGCAGTCGATCGCGGGATGAATGTAGGACACGCCCGCGAAGTATGTATATATCTATTTATTTGTCTTTGTATTTTGGCGGGTCGTTTTTCTTGGATGTGGCTGGTTTGTGTTAGTTTTTACTTCTTTTGTCTTGTGAATGTGGCGGATTGAAAATAAAACATATGGCAGGACGGCAAAAGTTTACCTGGCAACACTGAAATCGCCATTATGGGTGCGAGATTATCGACATTTACCATTATCGACTAATTTCGAGTAGATCAGAGGCCAATCTTGTTTCAGGGCTTCGCCAGACTGGTAGATCTCCAAAGGCTGGGAAATGTAAAAGTAGATCCTATGTCAATAAAGGTTGAGCACCTCTGGTCTAAACTAATTAGTTGGACTGTTCAGTAGATAAATTTCTACTTAGCTTGTCAGAGGACAAGAACCAGATTTAGAATAAGCTAAACAGACCAGAGTTTGAGTTTGACTTTGAAGAAAGTGCATGGACGCGGTAACGGCCATATTGTGCTAGGAAGAAGCCAGTAGATCGACAGAGGGTAACCGAATGATGGGAGCCCCGTCAGAAAAGCCCATCAACCACCTGCTACCACAACTTGATATTTGGAACTGGTGCTGATAGTGTGAAAGGAGCTCTAAAACGTTCACATTTTTGTTCTTTTTCATTTGCAACACGACAGATTTTAACCCTTTGAATGCCAGCCATGAATAATTGTAAATTGGAATCTTTTTAATGGACCTGTATTCAGAAAGCGAAAGTCATGACGTATTAGAAAATTGTTGTATTTCATTATTTCGGACTAGAAAAGACTGCAACAGTCATAATTTTCTCTAAAAATGACAAGAAATAATGTGAAATTCATAACTTTCCGGTCTTGGCATAAAAATTCTGCCAGCGCTTTCACTAATCTCCGAAATTCTGCTTAGGCTCTTTGGGGTATTTTCATGCCAGGCTCCATTAGGCCAAGGTCGAATATCAGTGACGGTAAACAGATGTTGGGGCTAGATAGAGGCAAGAGGTGCCCGTGTAGTTAATTAAGTTAGTGTGAACTTTTGGAATCTCAGAAATGTTGCTATTCAGTATGTGAGAAGGTTCACAAATCTCGTATGTCATGTTCTACAGTTTTCTTAACTTTGTATTTTTCCTTGACCTACCCAACATTACTAACAATGCTGGCGTATCAGCAACAACTCACATTTTTTTCCCGATGCTATAACTTTTTACACTACTTTGTTGGTACCAGTAATTACATTAAAATCAAAATATCTATGGTCAGGAAATTAGGACTTCAATAATATCATATTTTAATATCAAAAGCTAATCTATCTATCTATCTATCTATCTATCTATCTATCTATCTATCTATCTATCTATCTATCTATCTATCTATCTCTCTATCTATCTATCTATCTATCTATCTATCTATCTATCTATCTATCTATCTATCTCTATCTCTGTCTGTCTGTCTGTCTGTCTGTCTGTCTGTCTGTCTGTCTGTCTGTCTGTCTGTCTGTCTGTCTATCTATCTATCTATCTATCTATCTATCTATCTATCTATCATCTATCATTTTAGAATCAGCAAAAAAGCATTTTAAAAAAAGAGGCTTTGCTACAAAAAACTATTCGTTTTGTCACATTTTGACTTTAAAACAAAGTGCGCGTCCCCAATCCACTACCAACAGCTCCGTCGCCAAGGGCTGGTCACCAAAATGCATCTTGCTGTCTTGTTGCACTTGTGTGTAAGTGATAATGTTCCTACAGCCCAGGGGTGGCCAAACCGCAGCTCGCGTGCCACATGCGGCTCTTTGACTTTCAACATGCAGCTCGCGGCTTTATTTTTTGAAGTCTAATTTATCTACTGAAATGTAAATTTGCACGTTTTTGTTAGATTTTCCAGTAGTTCGTTACCGTACGCAACACGTCCAGTATAGTTAAACCCATCATCAGTCAAAATTTTGAAAACATTTGGGAGATATGACAGTGCCCAAAAATGTTGGTCCGCCACTGCCTACGGGTGCGTCGCGATCCATACTTTGAGACTTAATGGGGGTAACGAGATGAACCCCCCCCCCCTCGCCCCACCCCACCCCCAGGAGTAGCCAGACTTGATTGACAAGTTGATTGACGTGACGTGCCCCCAGACCAGTGAAGAGGCACCCCAAAAAATTGAGGCAATTTTCTCTCTATTCAATCTCAGGACGGACTCAGTCTGGGTTGTAAGCTTTCTTTTGTGACATACACGTATGATGAAAAGGCTGGGTTTCTCTCTGTCTCTCTGTCTGTCTCTCTCTGTCTCTCTCTCTGTCTCTCTCTGTCTGTCTCTCTCTCTCTCTCTCTCTCTCTCTGTCTTTCTCTCTGTCTGTCTCTCTCTGTCTGTCTCTCTCTCTCTGTCTCTCTCTCTGTCTCTCTTTGTCTCTCGCTCTGTCTCTCTGTCTGTCTGTCTGTCTGTCTGTCTGTCTGTCTCTCTCTTTCTCTCTCTCGGAGAATGCGAGACTCAAGGACCGTGGTGGGGGGAGTGGGGGGGGGGAGTGGGGAAGTTGGGGAGGGAGTCGCAAAGCGAGGAGGAAGGGCAAACGACAGAGGACGCACATTTTGTAGTTTGTGGCTGCAGCTTTTAACCAAGAAAGATGAACCAAAAGTGGATGCAGAACAATTTTTACCAGTAAAGATAAAATGAGTTTTGAGTTTAAGTTTAGAGAAAACGAGTGGACATGATACACGCCACAACGTGCTAGGAAAGAAGCAGGACGACAGGACACAAGGAGACGCTACCAGAAACACCTACCAACCACCCTCAAGATTAAACTTCAAAGGAAATCGTTATAAATTGCTCTTACCAAATTGGAAATAGTTGGGTTTTTTTTTTGTTTAGAAGGAGGTGTGCTTTTATTCATTCAAATCGTTTTCTTTTGTACTTTCATTCTTTTAGAAATTATTGTTTGGTTTTCTTCATATTTGCTTTCCAGCATGGGACTTTGCGAAATAACCCTTTCAAAACCTACACATACGTCAATTTTGTGCTCGACCTGGGGGGGGGGGGGGGGTGTTAGCGGAGATATTTTCCATTTCGAGCATTCTGGAGTTGATAGGTGAATGTATAGTTTTTACACAGGCATTCACTCACATACAATTTGTGTGTGTGTATGTGTGTGTGTGTAGATAGTGTGTTTTCTAAATCCGCGCGTTTTTATGTGTGTGTGTATGCGTGGACCGCGGGGCGGGGGGGGGGGGGGAGATTCAGAATAGATTTCTTTGCCGTTTCGCGCAGTATCGTATTGCCAAGGAACGCCAGCCATTACTGTCAAAGAACTTAAGTCTATATATCACAGAAGGTCTCGACTTACTTCCATAGATTTTCACATGTACACGTGCAGCGACATGATGAAAGTCTGCAGGTACATTGTAATAAAAGCCCCTTTGTTGGCTGTATTATCTATGCCATGCCCGCATTTACCATACCCTGGTAGTCTCCCTTTGAGTCATTTCTGTAAACGTTATTGCCCATTGCTGATTGTCTACCCTCAAGATGTTATCTCCTTGGTTGTTATTGGTCAATGTTACAAAATTATTTTATCTCAAATGTGTACTTGACTAGTGCTCGCCGGAGTTATCTGTACGCCCCTACGCCCATCTAGTTCCCTCAGTGGGCGTGTTATAACTATGGGAACCTCAGTTCTTGTTTGTTTCAACTCCACAAATGGGAAATTCAACGTGAAATGTTTGCAGCTTTAGTATTATGATATGATAAGTAGTTAGAATAAATCGGAACTGTGAAACAGCTTGGTAAATGCCACAACGTATTCTAAACGAGGGTCCAAGTGTCTGTCCATTTGTTATAGCCTAGCTCTTCTACGAATACATACTAAATGATCTTATCTCCAGTTGTTGTTTTTTTCTTCAGAAAACTAGATGAAGTTCCCGGCATTATCCGGGACAAACCTGTGAACCCATCGTTCTATCTCTCTCTCTCTCTCTCTCTCTCTCTCTCTCTCTCTCTCTGTGTGTGTGTCTCTCTCTCTCTCTCTCTCTCTCTCTCTCTCTCTCTCTCTCTCTCTCTCTCTCTCTCTCTCTCTCTCTCTCTCTCTCTTCTGGTCTACAAAGCATCCCATAATTATACTACAGTCTTACTACAGATTTCATGCACACCAGAGCGCACTCATTTCTGATAGGGAAATTGTGCGCACGGAAGTGAACGTGTATTAATATCGTTTTTGGGTACGATGATCTTACCACAGGGAGCCAAAACAAAGACCATTGTGTTTTACATTTTTACAACTTCATATTTAAAATACCTGAAACTTGAATCAACACAATCGTTCGATACAAAAGCGATTGGGCTGGATTAATTGACACTGAAGAAAATTAATTTTATAACTTATGAAACTGTCATTTAGGCTGTAAAGTCGAGCAAAAATAGGGTCAAAATTGCACCACAATGAATCACTCCCACCACTATTTTTTTTATAGAATAAGCAGAGAGTATAGATGTATAGAGAGATGTTACTTCCGCCAAATCGCGAAACTAGGTCGCTGCGGTAAACAAGAAATTGAAGAATTGAAAGAGACCTTCTTCACCAAAGATAGTGTGCAGATCTGCTTACTGTGGTTTGTTCATATTTTTGGGCTGATTGAAACTATTTAAAACCGTTTGTAAGCTCTTACGCCCCGTGGAAATGCACAAACGGATATTGTTTACCACAGCGACCTACTTTCCGCTCCATGCTAACAATGCTTTTGCAGAGCCTCCCGTGTCTGGCAGTGCAAATCGACCAATAGTGAACCCTCTCTCTATCTTACTCTCTGGAATAAGATAGAAATAGAACAAAACAAAATCACAAGCCGTATCATAGTAGTGCTGTTATTTCTAAAAGGAATTTCTAGGCAGACAGTCTGTTCATGCCAAACCCAATGGCGTAAAGCGAAGGCATTGCCAACAGATGGATAGTCATATCAATTTGGAAACATTGTCTGTTAAGTCAACCTGGCTTTGGGTTTAAATATTGAATAGTTTAAGGCCAAAGAAACAGTATATTATTATTACCGATCCTCTACCGAAATAAAGGCTTACTTACATGCAAGACGTGAAACCAAAAAAACAAAACAAAAATAGTTGTCTTAATATAATTATTGCCTGAGTCAGAAACGAACACTATAAGAAATTATAAATAAAATTCAAATGAACTAAAACTAGACAGAAGAAATGCTTTCGGTTTAAATTCCTTTGGCAAAATAGTTTTCTTGTCTATTGTTCCCAACAAAGGACTTTGTGTAATCCATTTGTCCCCCCAGCATTTTAACTTTGTATGTGCCTATCTGTGTTTTTTTCTTTGATGATGCTTCGTCTTCCGTAATATTCAGGTCGTTGAGATGAATATAATTATGAATAATTATATCACGGGAGTGTGGAAAAATATTAAAGTATCCAAATGCCTGGACATCGTGCTCCCAGTGTCCATCTACGATTCTCCGTCTCAGCAAGATAGAGGCCTGAGAGAAGGTGGGGGGGGGGGGGGGGGGAGTCATAAATCTTCCACGTTAGCTCGGTCAAGGGGCAGTTAATCTATAGATTTACCCCGATACAGTCCCTGTAATATAACCACGTGACGTTCTTAATAGGGGCTGCTCTACGGGGGCACGAAAATAGCCGTTAAATCTGTGCGTAGACAGTCATTTTTGTTCACCTATACTGACAATGGCATTTATTGTATTGAAAGGTCTTCGGCTGTATTCATGTACAGAACATTGGGGGCGGGAGATGATGTAGGTCTCTATAGGTATGATCTTTTTGACCTTCTAATTTCTCAACAAGAAAATGTCTTTCAGCCCCGACGTAACATAGACGACTCCATTGAAACAAGACATTTGCCACTTTGATTCGAGACAATCAAACCGATCTACGCCTTTACATTAATTTAATCATTTGCACTGAAAAGCGCTGCTCCTAATTATCTGCTTCTCATAATGATAATGTGACATGAGAGTAGCATTGACAAAATACTTGAGATCTTTCGTTTCTCTTTCTTGTTAACAGTCATTATTATTGCTTTATTTGTTAGAGATCAAGGCTCTAAAATAGGTCAGACTTTCTGCTCGACGATTCTATTTTCAATAGAGATTTTTAAAAATTCATCTTTTATTCCACTGCAGCACTTGACATTTTGGCCAAGAGTCGCTGAATAATGCGCGTTATTGTAGGAACGACAAAGGCCAACAAGCAGTGAAAATATAGTAAACAGGAAATACTCCTCCTACCCCCCTCCCCACCCTCCATCCCACCCCACAATCCGGCCCTGACCACCACGTGACCTTCCTGAGACCTAATTTGTAAACAAGTTAAATGTCAGGGCATTTCAGTTTATGACATCGTAAAAAATATTTTAAATAACGCGAAGAGAAAAACGAGTAAACAAAATATTAAGTTTAAAGAATGTCCAGATGCCCTTTAACCCTTTCAGTGCCGGCTCAGGAAAACGTGAACAACTTTGTTAACACTAACAGTATTTTTGTTCAGACAAGTTTACATTACAAGCAGGTATTACTGTTTCAAGTCATATCTTCTGCATGGAAAGGTGGCACGTAGGGGCTACGCATTACCAAAACCATACACAAAATCACTTTAACAGCATTGGCAAAGAAAGGGTTAAGAACTATAAGACACTGAGTCAAAGTCTGCATTGGCAAACAAAGGGTTAAGAGCTGTAAGACACTCAATGAAGTCTGCCTTGCCTCAGATTTCAACTTCTTTGGAATCATCTAGCGATAAGGGCTTGTTTTAGTGTCAAACGTTGGAGAGGTTCCAGTTTACTTATTAGTCTACACTCCACACTCAAACCGAGGCAAAACAATTTAGTCTCAGTGCGCCATCGCCTTGACCTGTGAACCATTAATTAGCATTCCCTGAGTCCTTTCCAACAGTCGTAAACTGAATCCCTTAACCCCGAAGGGCGTGTATTGTATTTTAAGAAAAAAAAACTGATGCAATTAAAGTACAGTCATGTATACTCAAATTTATTTAAAAGGCGCGATTTGGTTTGCTTAATTATCACTACTTTTTCCTTCTTTTGAAACTTTGCGCCCCGGGCACAACCGCCCCCTTGTCAGGCTACGCCATTGCTCCAACAAAAGATAATATGCTTTCTCATTGAAGAAGAAAAAGGAAACACAAAAGAAGCAAATTAAGCAATGCTGTATTCTCACTCGTTTTTCTTCCACTGTTCGTTCCTGAATATTTCCACCCCGTTGAGAAAACAACAACAACAGAGAAGCAAAAGAAGCGGTGGCCTGGCGGCAAGGTGCTCGCCTCTCATGCCGAAAGTACCGGGTTCGAATCCCGGTCGGTGCAGGCATGTTGGAATTTTGGGATTTTTCTCATATTTTCCTGTCCCTGATCCTATGGTAGGTAGGATCGAGCACCAGACCTAGTCTTCTCTGACAAGGACGAAAAATTAGGAGAACCCGTGTGCACGTTGTGCACGCTAAAAATACCTTGGCAGTTGGAAATCGAAAAGAGCAGGCCGAACAGGCCACTGCCCGGGCAAAATTCTGAAAAAACGAATCCCTACCACTACAAGAAAAATAAAAACAAGAAAAATGGGGTGTAAATGCCAAGGGCCGAGAACCCCCAAAATAAAAAAGTATTCCCTGGTTCTATTGCTACTACATGTACTAACTTCCTTATCAGCAATGCTGTTCCAGATCTCTGACTGTCATTTGCTCTTTCCTCAGTGAATTCTTACAGCTTTCTACAATATTGTTTGCTTTTTGGAAGTGTATATCCGTACAACATGTTGTATGGATATGGGCAGTGCATATCCGTACAACATGTTTACCCAAAAACGCGACTGGTGAAGGTTTGCTGAAACAAAACTTGGTATGGTGTTCACGAATTTAAAGTGACAACACATGGAATAGTCAGATGGGCCTGGGGGCGTGAGGGTCGAGTCAGTTTGTATCAATGGGCGATAATCAGATTGACTAATAAGGCGAAAAGGGGTTGGGGTAGCCATTGGTGATCGACGTACACTCAAGTATATTATTAGCCCAGATCACGCAATCTCCGAGCAGAAGTCGGATTGTTTGCTACTAAGCCGATTCATATTTTTAAAAACTGTGCAAATTAACAAGGTCGGTAATATAGTATTCCGGTGTGTGTTACACGTCTTCGAATTGTGTGCGTTGTACGGATATGCACTATCCAGCATGTTGTACGGATATGCGCTTCCTTGCTTTTTTCATCGTGGGTCTGGCTGCCATTGGATTGGACAAAACAATGAACAAAAAATGGTAACACCGCTCTTGAGCATAGCATTCTCACAATACTGTTTTTCATAGGCCAAAATGGGATTTGAAATGCCACAGCTGTGGGGCTATCAGTCAGTATGTCTAGACTCACAAAAAAAAAAAAAAAACGGCCCATTACAATCGCATGCATTCTATCCAGATTATGTCAAAGGGCCTTAAACACGTGGGCAATGCAATGGGGATTTGCGTATTATCCAAAGCAGAGACGTAATGCTATTCCAGTAATGTCACCTACGCCTCCCTTATTGTTTGAGTGGTTCTCCTCCCGCTGTGACAGTGAGTCTGAGCTGTCGGACAGTGTTACAACTTGTGAATCATATTCTTGCTGATTAGCCCCATAATTATTGTCCTTCTTTCTTTCAATCAGTACTTTTTCGTTGTTTGTTTGTTTTTTCTTCCTTTCGAATTTCTTTGGCTCATTTTTTAGTTAATTTATGTGCAGGCTAAATAATACTTCTTTTAAATTTATGATGAAATGTCTGTCATTGAAGGAATTTATGAAATTTAGTAAAAATGACAGTGTGAATTAAAAATATCTTTTTTGCCATCAACTAATTTGAAAAGGATGCAGTTATTTCCACTGAATGTCAAAAATCCACCCAAAAAATCAGTCATGTATGAAGATGAGAAAGACCGCTAGAAGCACTTATGATAGGTGTTCGAAAAGGAAGGTACGAACATTTACCAAGTATTACTATTAATTACTACATTTTACTGCACTCGTCAACCTTGTCGGTGCACTTTTTAAGGAGGGTGTTTATGCGTCCTTGCACCGACGAGACAAGTGCATCAATTACATTGCTGATTATGTGGGGAAAGTGGCAAAGTAGTGCTGGCAACCTGCACACAATGTTTCATTCGTAACCTAATCAACATGTTGCATTAGTGAACTATTATGCCTTACATTACGGACACCACTCGCAATATAGACAACCTAATATAATATTATTTTTTTAGAAACGGACAGAAAATCTATGGTGTAGCATCAGGGCTTTTTTCTATATTCTAAGCCCTTTGGAATGTTGTATAGTTTGAATATTCTTTGTTTCTAACTCGGGGCGGGGCTTTACGACATAGCAAGACACTTTTTGTTTTTGTTTTTAGCCGCATTTAAATTCTGATAAATAGACGCTAGACAGCATTGTTGATCTACATAGATTTACTCCCCAATCTGCTTTGTCATGGCACGATCACTCTTTTGCGCTCCAGTTACGACAGTGCCAACTTTGATTGATTTTGGACAAGAAAAGCAAGAAATATAAATAAATTAGCCAGTATGAGGCGTCTTTGGCCATTTGTGGATTCACTTGCTCCACATAATTATTTGTGTCATGTTCAGCAATGTGAGACGTGAAGGAGAAAACCTGTCTTTGATTGACATGTGTATTCATTACCTATATGACCCGAGGAGGTCGAGCTTAGTCGATAGGACGTATTTCCACACGAGGATGGTTAGGCCTAATGAAAATATAAATATCGGTCAACCTTCATGTTCATTCATTTGACTGTTTAGCTATTTTGACTTAGTGCTACTTACATGGAGCCGGAGGTACTTGACCAATTTGACTGTCTGTCAAAATCGTTCACTTTTTCCACCTGCAAAGAAATGCGCAAAAGCATTAATGCCCAGGGCATACAAGGCAACATTGCAATATGACACAACTACGGGCAGGTCTGCCTCAGCGATCAGATGAAGACAGAACGAACACGGGAAGCATGCTTACCCCGGGCTGTGACGAAATATCAAAACCGCTGGAAAACTGTGGGGTCGCAGCAAGGCTTGAAGCAAAGTCAAAAATTGGCAAAAAGTTGTGTTTTGTTTTTTCCTACACAGAGGCGTTTTTAACCGAAATATTCGTACTGTTTTTGTCTTCCTTTTTTCTTTGCGTTTAATTGTAGCAAGGCGTTATTTACAAGGCATACCTTAAAACTAACTCTAGCGTTATTTTCAAGGCATACCTTAACAGCTTCTGATTGGTCAATGAAACATGCCTTGAAAATAACGCTGGCGTTAGTTCCAAGGCATGCCTTGAAAATAACCACTTCGTTAATTGTATCGTTTGGGTATCATTTCTTACGCGAGTCTTTGCTACATACCACTTTTTCTTTTTGGCCACAGAATTTACTTTACCCCGGGCTTGATCTAGAGCCACTTTCCGTATTCCGTATACCAGATTTTTGTAATACCAATTTTGTGGACTCCCAAGTTCGAGGAGGATGCCTCTGTGCAGCTGCCTATGGGTGAGGTAAGGTAACGTTTCCAGAGTCCCAGTCTGGGCATGCAGAGATGTGAGCACACCAGGCACTGGAATTTATTTTGTGTGGATGATCTTAACATGGTGTTAACTAACAAACTAATCTCACTAACATTTACCACGGCACAGAGGTTTGTATTAACCTGCTGCATTGGTCAATAATCTCATTGTTGGCCTCGTTTTGTCTTCCTCAGTTGAATACTGCGGCAATGCCCCAGCTGATGTGGTCTTCATGCTCGATGTCTCTCGGTCTATCCACCCGAGTGACTTCGGTAAGATGCTAGACTTCGTGGCTAACGTGACCCGGATGTTTGACATTGGTCGGAAGAAAACTCAGGTATGTGTCTAAAGTCAGTTCTCAGATAAAAGTTTTCAGTTGAAGGCCACAGGCAAAAAAACCGGACATGTCACATAATTGCATATTTTAAGTTATGGACCTTGGGCTATAAAGCGCACTCAAGTCTTTCATCTCAAAGAGTGTGGTATGGAAAAACCCGACATGTCACAAGAAATTAGCAGAATAAAATAACCTATCCTTTGGAAGAACCAGACACGTCCACTGAGTAAAAGGGAGAAGACCGATTGGTCCACAAAAGGGTATTCCCCCAGTGCCACCTGACTAAGTAAGCCAATCAGAGGACAGCATTTTCACAACAAAGCAGAGACAAAATGGCTGACAACAATGAGGGCCCGGTGCCCACTGAAACCCCCAAAAAGAGGAAAGTTACTGGAAGGCAAAGAGAAAAAATAAAAAACAACGCATTTCTAACCATGTAACAGGCGAGAATTGTAACTGCACCAGATTTAGGTGTTTTGAGGCCATAAGTCACGAGGAGAGGCAGTCCATTTAAGATGACTTAACACACCGTATGACCCGAAGAATGCCCAAGACTGGTATCTTCACTTTAGCAAGAGTACCCGAAAAGAGTTGGGAGATACGCCCGAGATACCTTAATTGCTACACTCATTAGTGTAGGTGCAGTTGATAGACGACGCCCTTGACAGAATGATTACGATTGAAAGGCACAAACTTAAGACTATGAGTGTGAGCTACACCAGAAAAGTGAAGCAAAATGAACCTTGCCACTTGGGAAAGTGACATTGATGAGTAAAAATCTTGCAGGCTGTTTTGTATTCCTTGTTATTTCGAACATTTTTTTTAGTGAAATGAGCAAGTTTTTTTCAGATTGGTAATTTTTTGACAGCTGTTATTCTCTCCTGCTCTCTTGTGAATTTTTGAAAATCAGTATCAATTTTTCTTTTCTGCTACTTGAATGAAATATGGAGTCGTAATTCACTAATTGATTCATTTTTCTTGTAAGATGGGACAAGACAAGAAAATAATATTTTTATTTGGTTTATTTTGCTCTCACTCAGCTTCTCTTTTCGGGTACTCTTGCTAAAGTGAAGATACCAGTGCACTTTTAATAAACTTAATAGTTAATGTATTAATTCTTATTGTCTGATTAATACAATATTGGACAGTCTTTTTAATGTCATTGAGAAAATGAGTTTGTTTCTCTAATATTCAAGTGTGTGTACTGGTTTGAGAGTAAAGGACAGAGAGAGTACGTTTTTGTTTACATGGGTTGGACTGGTGAGGAACGAGAAATGGGGTTGGGATAGGAGGTGGAATTTTTTTTTATTTGAACAGTCATGCGACTAAATAAATTTTTTCATGATTGCTTTCAAAACTCCTTTATTATCCATATAAAGTACTGTGTTTCGTTAACTTTCTTGGTGTTTGTATTCATTAACTTTCATTTAGTAGCTCAAAGTCTATTTCTGCTCCTAAAGCAAGTTGAGAAAAGAACTCAGTAGACTGAGTGCACACACACACACACAAAAAACAAGGATAGATCATGAAGTATCTAGGTATTTTTCTAAAGAAGCAAGGTAAGGTTTTCAACGAGTTAACCCTGTATTTGACTGTATGAGTTAAAAAAAAACCATAAGCTGTTGAAATTCAATGAAAAGTGCATATATTTTAACTCCAATGGAAAAACCGGATATGTCCGAATATGACGTCACTGGCTTTTTCCCTGTTTTTTACAAAAATACAAAATTTAAATCCTCAAATTTTAGCCTCACATGACTTTAAAATGGCCTATTTAGGTATGTCCTAGGATGGAAGGAATTTAGACGTCAATTAAATGGTTTACAACTCTTCAAAGTTTAAAATTCAAATAACTCAAATGTTGTCAAATGTGACATGTCCGGTTTTTCCCCTTTGGCCTTCAGTTGTGTTGTAATGATTATAAATCTATGTAAATGATGGTGAGCAGGAGAATACATTCAGCCAAATACATAGCCATTTGCTTGTGGATATTCCAACTCCAAAAGTAACTTTAAATAGTTAGACAGTTAGCCAAAGATAGACAGGCATGCAGGAAATAAACAGATAGATAGATAGATAGATAGATAGATTGATAGACAGACAGACAGACAGACAGACAGACAGATAGACAGATAGACAGATAGACAGAGAGACAGATAGATAGATAGATAGATAGATAGATAGATAGATAGATAGATAGATAGATAGATAGATAGATAGATAGATAGATAGATAGATAGATAGATAGATAGATAGACAGATAGACAAGGTATGAAATTGGTAGGTAGGATAATTGCAAGGTAAGTAGATAGCAGGGGGACAGGCAGATAAGTATAATTATAAATAATTAGGACTTTCATTTTGCATACGCCCACACAAACTCATTGTGGCTCCAAAGACAGCAGCGCCTAGTGATATTCTGTTTTATTATGACTCATTCATGCGGTGATTTAACGCTTCACCCAAGGCAAAATATCGTGAGTTGTCAGTTCAAGTTCCGCTAAAGTTCTGGTGTCCATGACTCTATAATGGGAGCCTTGTTTAACTCCGATGAGGGTTCTGTCCATAGAGTACCTACTTTTAGAAGGGGGCAGGGGGTTTTGCCCCCGGTATAATAATTACACGGAGGCTATGGGTGTGTGTGTGGTGGGGGGGGGGGAAGGGGTTATGTGAAGAGTGCGTACGCTTTTCAGTCACACTGTGGTGAATTGAATGGTTTGGTTTTATTTATGTAATAAAATTATTCTTTTTAAAACGACATAGGTGGTAGGGTTTTTACTCTAAAAATCAATGAATACAGTCTATATTTCTAATGAAACGGTCAGAGAGTCTGTGCAATGCATTTCAAAATACAGCTAGCTGGGTTCTCATGTGTACGGAAACGGAAACGACCAAATATCCCTCATAATATAGTAAAATGAAAGAGTGTTTCCATGTGTACGGAAACGGCGTGCGGAAACATTCTTTCTATTTCACTACTTGAAGGCTCTTTGCCGTTTCCGTTTCCGTACACATGAGAACCCAGCTTTAGGCTTTATAATTCAACATTTCAATGGCCGTACGTCCATACAAGGGAGTGAAAAAGGCGGGGAGGAGAAGAACCGCCTAAAGCTGTGTTCTCATGTGCACCCTACGGGAACTGCAGTAGAAATGTCAAAACCCCCATTAAGTAGTAAAAAAAGAAATATTATTCCCATATGTATAGAAACAGTGTTTGCGTGCATATCAAAATATTTTTTCTATTTCACTACGTAAAAATTTATTTTTTTTTGACGTTTCCCTCACTGGTTCCGTTTCCGTGCCTATGAAAACCCAGCTGAAATCGAGCGTACTTTGCGGATATCACCAAAGGAACGGTCTTTACAATGACTGTGGGTCCCTCCCAGTTCAACTTCCGATGAGGTTCCAAAGTTTATGACCAGGAGAGCGTTCAGGTTGCAATGACATTCTAAATTTTGTGACTAAAACCAACGGTACTACTACTAGACACAATAAGATGAGACAGCTATCGCGTTTAGCGTGCACAGATTTTGCACCGCCACCTAGTGGCGAATGCGGGCTAGACATGAACAGTGTCGTATTTCACCTAGCCAAATAAGCCGTAAGGAAAATATTGAATTTAGTTTGCTGTTCAGCTATCGTTGTAGGCTTTGACCGACGTCACTTATTTTGGAATTCTAACTTCAATCGCTGTGGGAAAATTCTGGCTAATTTTTCTCTTTTTTTTTTTTTTTTGGTAGCAGTAGTACCGTCACAAATCCACATCATTAATTTATCATTTTATCAAGCATTCTTTTCGTGGGCCATCGCGCAAATTGTGTGCACGATTTTTTAAAGAGGTCGAAGAAGGGAGTGTCTCATTTTATCGTTTCTGGTACCTGTGCTAGAATTTCGTTCAAGTTTGGATGACATTCTGTGGGTTCATGCCCGATAGAGAAAGTTCAATTTCGATGGCGTTCTGAAATAATGTTAACGACTAGAAGTGCGTTCAAGTTACGATGACCCTCTAAAATTTCACGACTGAGGCGCTGCTCCAGCTCGAAAGACGTTGAAGGTTTCTTGACTAGGGGTCAGTTCAAGCTGCGATGACGTCCCTTCGGGGATTTCCACGTCGGGTTCCTCAAAATAGACATTGTCGAACTCCGAGGCGTTAGCGCGTGTGGCCGAATGGACAATTTTCCCTTCTTTGAAGATGACCATGGCGGGAATATCGTCCAGCGTCATACCCAGTTTGTTCAGAAGCGCTTTGGATTTGTCCACGTTAGCAGCCAGATAGATAGCTTCTCTGTTCTTTTCCTCTGCCTTTCAAAGTATGATGGAGAAGTGTGACATTGATTATTTTCAATGGGGAGTTATTCATAAAGTACGTATGTTCCATTTTTTAAATTTTGAGCACATACCCTCCCCTCCCCCTCTTTTCCTCCATCGGGACATCAGTTCTTGTTTGTTCCATTTCTATTTTCTGAAAAATCGGAGATCTTTTAGTATGTAGAAGAGATGTAACAAATGCACACTTTGACTCTTGTGGAAAATGCGTTGTGGCATTTATCAAGCTGTTTCACAGTTGCGATTTATTCTAGGGCCTTATCATAATATCAAACCCGCAAACGTTTAATGACGAATTTCTCGCTTGTGCAAAAATTGGAGTTGGAACTAAGCTATGTGCGGTTTTCACTCGCTTGGATTCATCCAGCCACGCCCCCCAAACTCGAGAACGGTCAATCTCCATGATAAGACTTTGATGTGTTATTATTAAAACTTTTTAAATGCCGTATTTCAAGCTCCCCCTCCTTTCCCCGTCCATTTCCAAACGTGTGTACTTTATTGATAGCTCCCACATTGTATTTTACTGGGGTTTTTTGGTGTGTTTGTTTTACACATTGGTATAAATTTGTATTCATTATTTCTCCAAATAACGTTCTGAACCCCTAGCTTTAAAACAGAGGATGCCAGATGTCTATTTTGAACCAAACTGTAGATAAAATAATTATTCAAAATGAGATTTTTCGTTGTTGTTGTCGTTGTTAAACTACTAACTTGTAACAAAAAGCTTTATGTTGGCCAACGAAAAACCTTCTTGTGGTCAATAGCTAAATCTGATTCTAAATCTAACCTTGACCTTAATCCAACTGCCCCCTCTCCCCAAAACAAACAAACAAACAGAACAAAAGGAAAACGGGATTTTTCCCCCCGGGGAGAAAAGGGGAGGGGGGGGGGTGCAGCGTGAGGCTGGATAAAAACGAAAACAAACGAAAAAAAGAAACAACAAAACAGAAGTAGTGATTACCTGCATGTATTCGAATCGTATTCGCCGACAGGGCGGTGACCACTCGGCGTAGAAATACACGAGTACAGTCCTGTCTGTGTTGCCGATGATTTCTCGCAGCTCGGCGATCGTAGTTATAAACGTCCCTTTCAGTTCCATAAATGCTAGAAATCGATACGACAATTTATATTATGATACACTTGGATATTTATCCCAGCATCAGATATAATCAAGTTACGTAAATAAAGTGTGTCTTGAGGGCATACTTATTTG
>OZ007576.1:49799000-49829000 GCA_963931925.1 Onchidella celtica
AAAATGAGGCACATTTCGGCACTACCTGATTCAAGAAAATCGTTGAAAGGCATCACAGGGTCAATTTTATCGATTTTTTTGTTTCATTATTTGCGAGTGTGCATGAGAAAACCCGGCTTAAGTCGGCAACATGAGATTTTGAGTTCTGTACATATAATAAAAGACACGACATTTCTGATAAATTGAAGGCAGTGACCCCCTAACACAAGATTTTGAGAAAACGGCATTTAACCCTAAAAGTGGCAATAGCTAATTGACAAAGTAATATTGGAGCGATTGTTGTTAGGAGACCGTAGTCTAATTACAAAGCCGTTATAGAGATCATAGTGAGTAGTGTTCACTGCTCATCTACGTTTACCCTGCAACATGCCACGGTCCCCTAAACAACAGCCAAGTTGGAAGTTTGTGTCGGACCCATATTTTCACTTCAAAGCCGTTTTTCTCAAAATCAGCTTTGCCGACTTAAGCCGGGTTTTCTTATTCACAATCTCATTTTTGAAAAGTTAACTTCTTTACTGTTCCTTTTCCAACAGTTAATCCTGTTTGAGAAGGGTAAATGCCTCAAAACTAACTTTGAATTGAGACATCATGAATTATTTTGACTAAAAGCTGAAGCTTTAAAGTGTTTTCCTCAAAACTGTGGTTGTGTCACTTCCTGTCTTTGAGATGCCATATCTTCTCTGCTAATTAAATTGCAGCAATATTTTTTTTACCAAATGTAAAGGCTTTGAATAACCCATTCGGCGATAGCAATATCTCCATACCACCAAAATGCACACGAAGTTCCTCATTTTGTCGGGCAGCTACACATTTTACACAGTAAGCAATAGCTGAATAGTGAAACAAATCTCACCATTTCCCCTGTTCCGCTTTGTAATTAGACTGCGATTATCCAGCATCAGCCTCATAAAAACAAATTGGTTTGTTTCGCTTACGTCACCCAAAATTGTGATGTTGACCGTGGCACTTTGCACGGCAGCCCCCGACCCTGTGCACGGCGGCCGAGCATGGGCAGTCAAATTAAAAAAAATTTAATATTGGTATTTTTGGGAGGCACTGCAGCTGAGCAAGTGTAATTGCAAGGTTTGACTGTATGCCAAAAAGAAGAATTAAAATTCTTGAGAGATCAAGACATAGTCTTGAAAATCCCGACGTGAGACGAAAAAATATTCGAAATTTTGTAGGAGCACGAAGTTCTGTGACGTCATTTGAAACGAATCAACAGTCTTCATTAGAAATTTGTTCAGTGGTAGTTTCAAAATTTGTTTGTCTGTCATGTAGAAAGAAATGGGAAGATGTGTGTGTCTAGTTATCATGTCTTGTCACCCGTCATTCGACAAGTGGTCAGCAAACTCAAGTTTTACTAGCAGTTTATCAGCTATGAATAAACATCAGCAACAACAACAACCACGGGAAAGGTACCCACCCTTTACTCTTCCCCCGCAGTTCGCCTGAACAAGACAGTATAGCTAGATGTGTGCCAGATTTCACTAAGGTTCCTTGTCGCGTCACTTCATGTATGTCTTTTGTTGAGTTTATCGAGTAATGAGATATTTTTATGTAATGGTGCTTAAAGCTGAGTTTTCATTTGTACGGAAACGGAAAGGGCAAAGGTAAAAATCCATCAAGAGGTAAAAAGAACGCGTGTTTCCGTGTGTACGGAAACGGCGTTCCGGTACAAATGAAAATAGTCTGTCTTTTTCACTACTTCAACGGATTTTTGACGTTTCTGTTTGCCGTTTCCGGTTCGGCACACATGGAAGCCCAGCTTAAGATGTATCTACCATGTATGTGCTCTTAAACGCTCCTCGAAAGAGAAGTTCCATCATGGGACAATATAGTGATTTTTGTCTTACCATAACAATTCCCCAGTTTTTAACTCATTCATTACGTATAGCCGCGTTATTCGCCTCGAGTGGACACCACAGACTAATAAAATACCCAGACTGGATGATCCCATTGTGTGACGTCACAAAACAGCGAAAGGTCATGAACCATCCGCCATCTTAGGTTTACGGTGACGACCGACGCTTCAGCATAGCTACAATTTTGAATGATACCATTTTGACGCGCCTGCTGAACGCGGAAGTTTGGTTGCGCACCAAGAAATTAATACATGTACAACCAATCTTGACAAATAAAAAGAAATTTCTACTGCAGACGGAGCCAGAATCGGAATTTCCCGAACGGCGGCCATGTTGGTTATACCGTCGCCGCTCGGGAAATTCCGTAAAAAACGACACAGCCCGAAGCTCGTGTTTCCAGTCTGGTCAATTTATTAGTCTGTGGTGGACACTGATTTTCCAACACTAATATCTAAGCCAATTTCTCAAAATATTGAATCCCATCCTGGTTCATTGATTTTCTTTTACTTTAATGTCTAATGTATTATGTCTTATGCTTACACTGAGTGAAAGAAAAAAAAAACATCTTTGAACTACATCTAAATTTCAGGCTGGAAAGTGTTGAAAGTTGCCGTCCACACCTACAAAAATTAACGTAGGGAATGAGTTCAAGTCTCTGTCTGTAACGCTGTCCTTGTTCTCCATCCACAGCTAAATCACGCAATATCAACATCTTCGCCATCGGTATCGGTAATGCGGTCAACAAGAAAGAGCTGGGCATGTTTGCCAGTAGACCCTCAGACGATTATGTATTCTTTGTGGACAGTTATTCCTTCTTGGACGCCATCAAAGAGAAATTGGCTATTCGGACTTGTTTATGTAAGTATTTTCTTCTTGTTTTTATTCTTTACGCTGTTGTTGTCCCTGTAAATTTTAAGGCAGTGACTATTTCGGCCGTATGGCCAAAATATTGCCAATATAATTTCTGTTACTAATTTGTATCAAATTTGAAAAGCATTTTTCCAAAAGTGGGTAAGTCAAAGTTTGCAAGAGTCATGACCCTTTTCAGATATTCATTCAAAATTAGTGTAAGACACGATGTAGGCCTACGTGTTCATTTGACAATTGATATGTCCCGTCTTTATCTTCGGGCAATGACGGGATATAGCAAGCTTTAACTTAACACTTACACCGCATCTTGCATTGAATTTGACTGATTACCTGAAAGGAACCATAATTCTTGTAAACTCTGACTTACCCAGTTTTGGAAACATACGCTCTTCATTTTGGAGAGACAAAATGCCCACGTCCAACTAGACATTAAAACCAACAGTCGCCAGCTCTCTATGCTAACGCCATAAGTCATTTTTCAAACATTTGAGATTTTAAGACAAAAACTGTTTCTTTTCATGTCATTTGGTGTCATATACCATTACGATTCTATTGGATTATTACATTTTCCTACTGGCGCGTTTCTTTTTCGAAAGCATAATCTGATGATAGCCCACATGCTCAGAAGTGCAATTAATCGTCATTTGCCTTTTGGCAAACGTGTGACATTTTACCATTAACGTAGACCGGTGAGGCATTGTAGTTGAGCATGAAGATCGGGGAACATGTGCTGTCTTGTGCGCAAAGTAAATTAATTTAATCTGGACTATTATTACTACGCGGTTGTCAGATCAGGCGCACATGAGCAATTTTTCATTCACCCAGTCCGAGAAACTATCCAGATATTGACAAAAACGCTGCTTTTCACATTGCAGATTAAAAAGTCACCCGTGCCCGCTTCGTACATGATGACCGTTTGTTCTATTCCGGTAACTGAATAGATTTCTAGGATTGAGTAACAAAAAAGGTCCATCGTGTGCCTCTGGCCTAGAGGGACCTTGGTCTAAATACAAAGAGCCTAATAGGCAAAATGCTGAATCGTGGTCACTCTTGGGCTACAGCTTACCGTGTAATATGCTACGGTTCTCCCAACAACGGTCCTTATGGCAAAGGTTTTCAAACATCCATCCATCCATCCATCCATTCATCCATCCATCCATCCATCCATCCATCCATTCATCCATCCATCCGTCCATTCATTCATTCATTCATCCATCCATCCATCCATCCATCAATTCATCCATCCATCCATCCATCCATCCATCCATCCATCCATCCATCCATCCATCCATCCATCCATCCATCCATCCATCCATCAATTCATCCATCCATCCATCCGTCCATCCATCCATCCATCCATCCATCCATCCATCCAGTCTTTGCTTAATATTTCAGTTTGAGCTTTCTGTGACGTAGGCACGGTATAGAACCAAATATTTCAATTTAAAATTTGACTTTGATAATCCAGTCAATTGCCCTAATGTGTTAACTGACAATAACGTAGGGAATCAGTGGCTCAAACAGCAGTATCCCTCCTTTTTCCACAGTGACGACGCCGGTACCTACTACAACCACCACCACAACTACCACCACAACACCGACGACCACAACCACAACCACACCAACCACCACTACGACGACAACCACCACAACTACCCCGACTACTACCACTACCACGACGCCGACAACGACAACAACCACGCCTACAACAAGTAAGTATTCCAGCATTTTTTTTCCACCCATTTGTCAGTAATTTCAATAGCCTTCAATGTAGGTACGAAGTCTCTTTGGATAAAAACCCGTTTTGAAATGGGTTGCAGTATAGCTTGGCACGGAATCATAAAGTGGTCAAGTACAAAAACTGCATTTTCGAAGTCTTTAGTTAGTGACAGAGGATTTTGCAGTTACACGCTTGCTCTATCTTGAAACTGCACAAGGATATTCGCACAATTGCAAATTTCATTCAATTTTTTTTTTTTTGTTTCTGGCCAAATATCGTCCTTAGTTTTTGTATTTTTTCGGTCTCAGTTTTCTGAAAAAGCTGGAGATTTTTTAGTGTGTAGAAGAGAATCAGATAGAACAAATGCACACACTGACACTTGTTTAAAATGCGTTGTAGCATTTATAAAGCTGTTTCACAGTCCCGATCTATTCTAACTCCTTATCAGACTACTAAAGCCACAAACCTTTAACATCATGTTTCTCGGTTGTGCAAAAAAAAGGTGGAGTTGGAACAGACAAGAAATAAAGCCACGATATTCGATGAATTTCGTTGATTTTTTTTATCTATTGATTAGGTGGGTAGAGGTTCAATATTTCAAAGATTTATCGATATGACGAAATATTTATATAAGATAAGCCAAACAGTTCAAGTCGAACTGTTTTTTGTTTTCTCTCTTTCTCATTTTGTAAAATTAGGTCTGTCCTATTGGCGCGGTTTCATAATAGGAGCAGGGTTACAGCGTATTGCCATACATTATAAATAGGACAGTTTAAGACGTCAGAGTGGGGCATCATACTTAACCCGGTATCCCACAGCCAGTTACTGCCAACAAAATAATTTATGTACACCCAAGAAACAGTCATGGCAGAAACTGACTGTGTCTGACCGGGCTTAGTATGATAGGCTCCGGATTTACTAGGAAAATATAGGAAATTATGTTGTGCACTTCTTGTCTGCCAGCAGCTGACTGCGCCGTTTGCAGCCTTAGCCGGACTAACTTTTAGCAGCCTTAACCACTTAGGGTGCCCTGCAAAATATAAACAAAAAATGAATCATAAAATTAAATTCTATTTTTCAAAACGAAACCAAACTTACAGTAAGATGGAAACTCATGTTTATTTTTGAATACTTCCACTTTATTTTTATTTGAAAAGTTTTCTCCCGCGTGCAAAGTTTACAGTGCATTTACAGTTTAGCACCATATCATTTTATTATAGTCCATGGTAAATCCGGCAATGAAAAGTTTCTGTGGTGCCGTCTCTTCCTTGGTGCCCTAAGCACGTGCTTATTTTCCTGAATGGTTAATCCAGCCCTGGCCTTCCACTCGACCCCTTCCTTCATTTGGTCTGTTCTACATAATCGAGATGCTTAGCATAGTAGGCCCTGGTAGTATCAGGTCTTCCTGACCCAGCGCTCACTGACAGATGTAGGTGAAGTCTACGTCAGTGCCCGGTATTATCCGTACTCACGCCGACCTCTAGAACAGAATGAGGTCACGACAGTGGAGTTGCTGGGGATCTCCACCCGCCGGGTCACGTGATAGATGGGTAATTAATTAGTTAGTTAGTAAAGGTTTTCAAGTCCGGACATGAACTGTCCTTATGTAACAGTTGCCAAAATCGCTGGGTTTATTGGTGTCTTCAAAAGGGTCTCCAAATTTTATATCAGTTTAGCCATTTTGACACGTGGCCACCGGTGATTCCGAGCTCTAGGGCTAGGCGGCACCAGCAGTTGTAGTGTAGGAGGGACGCAGAAATAATTCGCCAAATATTTAAAATCTTTTTCAATGTATTAAATATAGATTATGCAGTGGTAATGAGAGGGGAAAACTAGAGAACCGCTGTGGTGTCGGCACTAGTTCCGATACCGGTACCACATTCTGGTGTCGGAGTCGCAAGGTGAAAGTCGGTACCTAAGGAGTCGACGCCGGTGTCGGAACTACCGAGCAACTCCTTTGTATGCTGAGCCGGTCGATTTTGAGAGTCCTTAGCATATGAAAGTAGTTGCACCATGGTCGGTACTCACGATTTTTTGGTAGTTGCAACAGAGCTCTGCTTCAAATGTGACGAATCGGCTTCATTTCCTCTGCACCAAGAGATAATGCAATTTAACCCTTTAGTGGTCTTGCCCACAGCATCCGCTTCGCGCCGCTATTTTTTACGGAAGATGACGTATGAACAAGTAAAAACACTCTTTGCCTGGTATACTTACTTGTCCTCAGTATCCGTTCCGCTCCGCTCTTCGCCGCTAAAGAGGCAAAGAGTTTTTCATACGCCATTATCCTTAAAAATAGCGGAACGTATGCTGTGGACGGACAACACCACTTAACCAGGAACCCCCCCCCCCCCCCAAAAAAGAGCATGGCCGGCGGTCCTGGATATTGAAAAGACATAAGACCAAAGACATCTAAAGCTGTGTTTTCATGTGTACGGACACGGAAATATGTCAAAAACCCTTCAATTAGTGAAATAGAAAGAACATTGTCATGTGTACTGAAACCGGATCGGAAGGCGGAACGACATGGACCGATCTAAGGAAGACTTGCCAGAACCGCGGGCGTTGGAGGAGTCTTGTTGCGGCCCTATGTTCCTCAAGGAATCAAGAGGCTTAAAGAAGAAGAAGAAAGAGTGAAACATAATTTCCGTACGCATGCAAACACTCTTTCTTTTTACTAGTTGATGGATTTTTCACGTATTCCGTTGCCGTTTCCGTTTCCATAAACATGAAAACACGGCTTTAGATATAAAACTTAAAATATTTTCAAATGTCTGAACAAAATGTTATTATGACGTTTGCACTTGCATTGATGCTATATTATGATGGTGAAGAGGCTCACTGGACTTTAGGGTTGTGTGTAATGTTTTACTGTTTTTGTTCCTTACACAGCGAGCACGACTACCACCACCACCACACCGACCACCACAACCACGCAACCAGAACCAACCACTACCAGTTGGATTGATGTCGTCAGAGGAAGTGAGTTTATTATATCCTCCATATCCGCACGTTTCTTTGCCTTCTCCTCTGTCTTTCTTATTCACTTATCACTGCATACTGTTTTCCTTATACCTTCACACAGTTGTCCTTTCATCTCTCCTGTCTTTCTTCTTTTCTCCTCCTGGCATATTCCTCCTTATACATCCTCACTCTTCCTTTTCATACACGTACACACACACCTTCACTGTCTCACCTTCCTTCTCTCCCTCCCTCACTCTCTCTCTCTCTCTCTCTCTCTCTCTCTCTCTCTCTCTCTCTCTCTCTCTCTCGTAAACATGCAGACCACACACGTTCAGCTTATCTCTTCCTATCTCTGTCTCCCCCCCCCTCCCCCCTCTCTCTCTCTCCTCACGCACACAGACAAAACACACTCAATCTCTCACTTTCCTTCCCTCACTCTGTCTCTCTCTCTTTCTCTCCCCCTCTCCCTCTCTCACCTCCCTTCTCCCAGTCACTCTATCTCTGTCTCATTCCCCTTCTGTCTTTCACTGTTGTCCCAAACCCATCCTGTTTTCTCGATTTCCTTTTCATTTACTCACCTGTAACTTTCCTCATCAACGTTCCTGGCAAATGCCCTACATTAGGACAGGAATAAGATATAAAAAATTGCCCTAATGAAGCCGTAAAACTGAAAGACCTGCAAGTTATTTAAAGATCTCCCGTTCTGTGAGATAAGGTTTACAGATTACACCATCGTTCATTTTTTTTTTTCTTTTCTGAACTGCTTCAGTTCGATTTTTTCCCGAGGTCGACAACCTCTGTGATACAATTTCGAGGAGTATTCAGGTGAAGCGAAGTTTGATGTTTAGCTAGATTTGTCTGACAACTGTCAACAATTTGTCGGGATTCTTCAAGACACAGCCCTTGACACTTTGGCAGCCTAGTGAACATTTCTTAATTCCCTTTACTGAGACAATGAAAGTTACGCCCCTTTACACCTGCCATGGATGATTTCTCCACAGAAATTCCACCGTCAGTTTGGCATTTGGACTACGTAGCTCCCGTCAGTTACGTTGTTTAGTCACGGTTTCGCTTATGTTGCATTTCGCTGGCCCTAACACCGCACAGTTCTATTCGCACAGCGCAGATAACAACTGTTTACGTACCGGTATTTCGCTAAGTATTCTCTGAATACCTTGAAGGAATTTTTACATATATTTTTCCCACTGATTTATGGAGGGTACAATTATTATTGCATTATTACTATCATCCATAATGGAGCCAGAAGGTGAACATGTCAGTACCTAAAACTTCCTTTCTAAGCAACTAAAATTTGTGAAACATTTTTGCACTGGCTCAAGTTTTGACGATAATTTACGTGGACATGTCCAAGTTAGACGAAATTCGCTAATTGGTTTTATTTATTTGCGATATTTTTTAGCCACACAAAAAGAAATGTATTTTGCGTCGAGTAGAATGGAAAAAGTATACTGGACATTTCATGGTGACAACGTGACGTGACCACCGTTCTACGAATGCCGAAGGTACTGGGTTCGATCCACGGTCGGTGCTAGGCATGTTGGAATTTTTTTTTCAGGCGTAAAAAGTCCAGTCCTTGATTCTGTGATAGGTAGGATCGAGCACCTAGTCTTCTCGGATAATGACCCAAAAAAAAACTATGAGGGCCCGTGTGCACATTGCGGAGTTAGAAGTGGAGAAGGGCCGGTTGAACAAGGCCGTTGAACGGGTAAAATTCTAAGAAAACGAATCCCTACCACAAAAACACACAGACACAAGAACAAGAAAAACAAAACCAGGAAAAGTAAGGTGTAAATGACAAGGGTAGCGAACCCTCCTAAAATAAAGACTTAAACACACGAATAGCTTAACTAGTGTAACTAGTACCACCAACGAACTAGTATAACTAAATATTATGTAATATGGTAAACTAAATAATATATTTCAAGAAAACAGTAACAGATGCTTTCCTCTCTTGTAAAATTAGGTCCTTTCCACTTTGTACGGTTTCGATAGTTTCATGAAAAGGCTGGCGATTTGCATAAATTTACACATTTTCTTCTGTACCCAACACAAATGAGGCCCTGAAAGTCTTTATTTTCTCATACTCTTAGATGTAACGACACACACACACACATACACACATGTCATTTTCAACAATTATTATTTTTTCATTCTTTATTAAGCAAACATGAAACTTAAAAGGCTGCACTGCAATGGTGGAACTTCATTTTTGTTGCACTTGTCGTAATGCACACAAAGTGAAATATTACGATACTAGAATGTCAAATGTAATGCTTCAGTTCGCTCTGGTTACATTTAAGCGAAGTTCAGTTATGTCAGTATACGAACATCCCACTAAATATGGCAGAATGGATAAGTCACCTGCACCAAAACCCAGCGGTACCGGTTCAAACTCAAGGAAATGCCTGGCAATGGGACAAAAAAGTAGGTGGGTGACGTCTGCCGAGAGTCATGAACTCGGTGTGGCGGGGTTTTTAGAAGATGTCAGGAAGTTAAAGGCCGAAACATCTAATGAAAGAACCCATTCTTCCTCTGAAGATCGTCATCTGTCTCGGTTCACCGGAGGAATATCTTAGCACAGTAAACTGTTAATGGAGAACCATTCTTTATGAAGTCACGGGTTCTTGCTAGAGTATCTTGCAGTTTTTTTTAACAACTAATCCAGCGGCCTACCATGTCATTCTATATTATCCAAAATGTTATTTTAAAAAAGACACAGAAAATCCGTGGGGTGGGACCATTTCTGAAGAAGCTCACTGATGGAAAGCTGGATTCGTCTTTTCTTTACTTTTACATTTTAGGCAAAGTCAAAATTTGGCACAAACAAAAAAAACAACTTATATGAAGCAAAGCCTCGCGTAAGAAATAATATCGTCGCTGCAGGATTCTAAACGGCTGAAAATGCAGTGTGCTGGTTTTGTTCCGGAATTAAGCGTGACATCATTAATGACACATCCTATAAATAAAATAAGCCCTGGATATGTAATCAGAAATATTTTTAGTATCAGCACCGATTCCCAGCTCCAAAATGTGTATAATAGCCTTGTTTTTCAGTTTCTCCACTCTCCTGTAAAATTTATAAAAACTGAGCTGGCCGTTTAGAATCCTGCAGCGACGACATCCAAACGATACAATGAAACGCAAACTAAAAGAGAAAATGGCCGACACTTCGGCAACAGCCTTCTTCAAGGATAAAACAAACGAGAAAACAAAAACAGGAAAAAAAAGGGAAAATGGAACAGACAAAACAACCAAGCAATGAAAAAGGTCATTTTCTGTCCTCTCTTTTAGTTAAGGTTTCATTCAATCATTTCTGTATTATTTCTTAAGCGAGTCTTTTCTACATACAGCCTTTTCTTTTTTGCCACATTTTGATCATTCTATATCACTTGACACATGGTTTTCGAAACTGTTATCCTTTCCTTCCATCTCTTTAAATACTACTAGCCGAAATTAGTTATGAAGATTGGAAATAACATTTGAAATATTTATAACTTTTCTTTATCAATTGAAAAAAAAAAATGACAAACAACCTCCAAGGAGTTCCATAGAATTTATGATAATGTTGCAAAATACAATTATCATCCGCTGTTGTGTGAATGTATTTACATGGTTTCATCATAGGGCCAGCGATTTGTCACACCATCTTTTTTCATACATTACATTACGCTATACTTTCTGTCTTCCCTTTTAGTTTGCGTTTCATTGTGTCATTTGGGTATGATTTCTTACGCGAGGCTTTGCTACAACATACAACTTTTTCTTTTTGCCAATTTTTGACACTACCACGTTCCTTCCAATACTCTTCCTTTCCCATTAGACACAGGTTAACATGCTTAAGTGTTTACAATTTATTGCGGAAAAATTGGCAATTTTGACGCACGCAATAGAGACACACTGTTCTAGAAACGACGTAATTTTTCTGGCAGCTGTTAGTTATTTACTGTAACCTCTGTTTAATGTGTTTTATTAGCATTTATGACAATGTGTTTCTTTTGTGGTTTAACAAATATCGTGTTCACTACTTTGTTCCCGTCACTTTCATTTATTTCACTTAATTTATTAAATAGAGCGAGACAGGGAGAGAGAAAGAAGCAGTGCAGTGTGTTGAGCTTTTCGCCGGCGCTCCATTCTGCTCTGTGGCTGACATGTTGACATGTGAAGGGAAAAGAGCATTTTAAAAATGGATATGCGCTGTATAAATGCCATCCATTATTATTATTATTATTATCAATAAAATTTCCCACAAGTCACACTCACTCACTAACGATGCCTGTCTTTCTTTACAATCTCTCTTCTCCGGCGACTTGTAACCGAGGAAAAATCACAGCTGGGAAGGGAATTCGGGTAGGGGGAATTAATTTTGATATGTCAGGGGGAAAATACCTAGACACTGCATTATTGTACAAGTACAGAGTCATTTTGAGGGTCACGTGCTAAAGTATCGTAACTCGAGTTGTTTTTCTTTTTTTTTTAAATTGAGATATTTGACATGCTTCTTGTAGCCATTGACAGCCTACGGATTGTTTTATAAGATGGAGGTTAAAATCTTATTATTCGCTCACCGCTAAATGATTGGCTGGTTCATAAAGAAAGCCGACTCTTCCAAAAGCACATGAGAAAAGAGAGAAGAGTGAACCAGAGAATTTAAGTAGCTCTAAGTTGTTTGGGAGATAACGTTCACACGAGAATACAACCATACACATACCCATGTACACAAATACTTATGTACGCACACGTACAAAAATTCACAAACTCACTTATACACATTTCCAACACACATCACCGCACTTGCCCCAAGTGAAAATCCTACACGCTCATTGAGATGCAATAATTATCTTCTTTATAATTAAGTTTCCCGCTTTAAGTAAAACTTATTGCGTAACGCGGCAATAAAGTTTCAAGCGTAATTTGTAAATTTATGTGGAGAAAATGAGAGTTCTGACTCATACTAGAAACACGATGTTCTAGAAACAACGAACTGTATGCTATGGGTCTTGCATGCAGCTGTTAGATGTTAACTGTTATCTTTGTTTTTGTTTAAAGGCATTTTAAACATTGGTTTCTGTTATCTTCAAAAAATATAGTTTTAATATTTGTTTTTATCAATTTCATTTATTCATTTAATTTACAAAGTAAATATTCCTTAATATTCCGTACTTTTTTCTCGACACTTTTTCCTATAGCATTTTCAGTTATGATCTCTCTCTCTCTCTCTCTCTCTCTCTCTCTCTCTCTCTCTCTCTCTCTCTCTCTCTCTCTCTCTCTCTCTCTCTCTCTCTCCTTCTCTCTCTCTCTCTCTCTGTCTCTCTCTGTCTCTCTCGCTTTCCTTTCTCCCAATCTTTCTCTCCTTCTCTGTCTCCCTCTCTCTCCCTTGCTCTCCCCTCTCTCTCACTCTCCTTCTCTTCGTCTCTCTCTCTCTCTTTCTCTCTGCAGAGGTAGCAAACTGTTTTTAACTGAAAAACACCAACACCAAAATAAAAAAATTAAAAGGTCGTGAATTGTTTCAATCAATAAAAGAATGGTGTAACTCCATATTTTTCTCCAATTTATTTTCCCTCTCGTATAAATAAATGGCTAAGAGAACAGACAAGAAATAATTACCTGTCATTTATTTCATCACGGGGTAGTTACAGCTTTATGTACCTGGAAGATTGGATGGCAAGGTCTTGTACACGCTCCTGAGGTTATCTATTTTAATTTCCAATAAAAGTGGAGTTAGATCGTTCTTCTCTGCTTGTGAACAATTCGAGGGCTGCTTGGTATAAACTATCGTACCTCGATATTTACAATTTTTAGGAAGAAACAAAGAAACTATAACTTTCGTTATAGGACTTAATACTTACGATATTTAAAAATATAAAAAAAAGTTATTTAACCCTCGGTGTTCATAATTTAACCCCAATTTACAACCCCAATCTGCAGGCCCTCACAGGCTACAAGGATGCCAATTATCTCCATATTATTATTTTAAAAAATTAGTGGCAGGAATAGCTCATTGTAGTGCAATATGGCCACTTTTTGTACTAAACGCTGCAGTCTGAATAACAGTTTCAAAAGCTATAAAATTAATTATCTTAGGTGCCAAATAATCTAACTCTATCGCTATTACAATTGTATCAAACTACTGTTACAGTATTCATTGAAGTTTCAGGCAAATCTTTTTTAAACTGTTGTTCTTATGTTAGAATACAAGGGGGTCTTTTTGGCTCCCATTGATAAGCCCAGTGCATTGGAAGACTGTTTGTCACGTGTTCAGCTTGATAATTAATATGGGTGTAGGGTGGATTGACAAAGAGAAATTGTTGAGCTAATTATGTGACGAGAAGGAAACAACAACGTCGGTCAAAACAAGTCTAAGGGTTTAACCCCTTGCCTGCCACACAGATTCTTACCCATGTGCCGAGTGCAAAATTGGACAAAACAAGCAAATCTAAAAATTTACACGCCATAAATCCCACGTCTTCACAATACTGTACACGCAACTGACTCAAGTAAGCAGGGGAACTAACTAGAACTTACAGGACAGTCATAATTCACGAATCAAGCCTGGAACAGTTCCGGGCACCTGGCAGTATAGCGAGATTAGACAGCCCGGAACCACTCCGGGCGAAGCATTGAAGGGGTTAAGGATGAGTAGATATCTAATTCTTGTCCTTGGCCAGTGACGTCGCCGGTTCTCTACTAGTTTCTGAAAGACAAAAAATTAGAATTACGATAGTTTACCCATGCAGCCCTCAAATTGAAAACCACACAGTTCAGAGCAGCCTTGTTAGTATTGATTGTCTATTTAGTATCCACGACATTAATTCCCAAGCAGCTCACGCCCGTCTGAAATACTACAGTTCGAGCTTAGCCAAAGTACGGCCCGTTATAGACTGCTTGGCGCCTTCCATGTTTTAGCGATAGGACTTCTTGTCAGTGAACATTGTAGAACGCTATAATTATTGATGTAATTTACCTGATGGGCCGTAAAACTGAAACTATCAGTGACAGATGCTCTGGATGTCAAAGTATCTTCTACATTTTTAGGAAAATAGCGTCATTCATAGATATAAGCGTAAATAGCCAATTTTATATTTTTTGTTAGAGCAAATAATGGTAGAGGATAATTTTGCTGTAGAGCCAAAACGCTTACTAAAGGCTTTTTTGCGACCTTAGCTCATGTTTCTTCAAACACCAATTTTTCCACAGCTGAGGAAATCGATGTTAAAAGTTTGCGGCTTTAGTAGTATTATGGTAAGAAGTTAGAATAAATCGGAACTGTGGGCCAGCTTGACAAGTTCCACGCACAAAGGATGTTAAACAAGCGACAAAATGTGCGTTTATTACGAATGCCTCTCCTACAATAAGATCTCGTCGTGATTTCTGTCGGTGTTTGACTCAGGTTTATACTCCTTTTGAGTCAACTGGCAAAACAGACTTGTTTCAGTCTCACCAGTGCGCAAGCTCCCGTTTAACTCTGTAGTCCACAAAACTGGCTCAAGACAGATTTGTCTTAGTACGCTATGGATTGTCGGAACCACAGATAAGTTCATGGTTTGACCTTCGTTTTTCATGTTGTAACAAGTACATAAGTCCCGCAGTTTTTTGCTCTAAGGGTTCGTATTTTAAAGCCTTTTGTGACTCCAGGGCCAGAGATTTCCTCCCGAAATACTCCTAACAACAGCCTTAAGTTATTGACCCTTTGACTACTGACGACGTGCTCGCTAGATTTTCTCAAATCCTGTTCATATTAAAAGTTACTATTTCCCTTACTTTCGACGGTAAATTATGAAATCTAAATCAGGGCACTGATCTGTATTTGCGAGCTAGTCATGCAGAGCCAAAAACTGCAAGAGCTGGATCAGTAAAGAGTTCACAACACTACTGATTCAGTATTGAACGGGTTAATTATTCTTTCAGATTTTCTTTTTGTTTTCCTCCTTTTTTTTTTTTTTGGTTGAAAGGGCAGGGCGCAAGGGTTAGGGATTCAATAAGATTTAAGGTTGAGGATCGAGGCAGGGTTAGGGATAGGTACATATTATACGTATACGCCCCTAGCGCAAGGGGTACCTACGTAGAAGTTACAACAGCCTTTTAAAAATAGGATGTACAATTATAAAAAAAAAAAAGATAAAAATAAAAATGGAGACTGCGTTTCTCTAATGAAACAATCAAACGGTACATGCAAAGTGGCATTTATAATTTCAGAATATCAATGCCCTGTTATGGACATTCAACATTTTAATGGCTCTACTCTCAAACAAATGAGGTTTTTTGTTTGTATGTGTGTTTTGTTTTTAGGGGGGGGGGGTGGTGTTTTGAGTCCACAAAATGCTTGGGATGCGAACGTACAAGTAATAACAGCCTTCTAGAATGATGTCGAACGTAAAAGAGAATCAGATAACAACAAGTATGCAATTACTCGCATTCTGTAAACGAAGTTTCAGATTTGGTCTCATAATTGGTTGGTTTAGTTCCACTTACGTCATCAGTTGCATTCCATGGCGTAGTCAAGAACGAGAACATTGTTACATTTGCATTTCGAAAATAGACGCGCAATATGCTCTCTAACTGCGAGTGGGTTCATTAGTGGTTTGGCATTCTGACAACGCTCTTTGGCAAAAGCCTCTGCTTTCTGAATTTAACAGACACGAACAGATACTACTATGGTCGCAGTTTAAGATTTCTGTGGTTCTAGACATTTTCTGTTCAGCCATTTTTATTGGAACATTATTTGCTGGTTCCAGCCTGCGATATATTCTAAGTGGGTTACACATTAGTGCAACGTTTCCAAAAATTCTGGAACGGTGGAACCTTTTCTTAACTCTTTCTGTCGCAGGCCATTAATTTAGCACCAGATGCTCAAGAAACACGACACAGACTGTATGTAACTCCACTAAGGTGTAAATTTTCAAATAGCAAAAATAAGAGTAAAACACACACAAAGTTCATGCTGTTGTATACCATACTGATGGGGAACAGCAGAAGTTTTATGTTATGTACAATTCAGTGTGATTTGATGTGTCTGCTGCTATGGCCAGGATTTTTCACACACAAGAGGTGAAATTACGGAAATGACGATCGACGCACGGTGGGTTGGTGGGGCGTCTAGGCGGGCATCTACGCATCATGCGCTGATCAGGACAGAAAGGGTTAATAAGGTCGCGATTTCCAGATCACAAAACGTATCTAAAGCTATGTTTGCATGTGTGCGGAAGCGAAAACGGAAATGGCAAAAATTCCAGCAAGTAGTGGAAAGAAAGAGTGTTTCCTTGTATACAGAATCTTCATTTCTGTACACATGAAAACGCTTTTTTTCTATTTCACTATTTGAAAGTTTTTTGACGTTTCTGTCGCCGTTTCCGTTTCCGTACACACGGAAACACAGCTTAAGCTGGGTTCTCATGTATACGGAAACGGAAACGTCAAAGAGCCTTCAAGTAGTGTAATAGAAAGAATGTTTCCGCACGCCGTTTCCGTACACATGGAAACACTCTTTCATTTTATTATATGAGGGATTTTTTTTTTTTTTTGCTGTTTCCGTTTCCGTACACAGGAGAACACAGCTTTAAGAGTTTCCTGGAGTGGTGACAAAATTTTGTGCAAGAAGACCACAAAAGTCGATGAATTTACAATGAAAATACAATAATGCATTGCACAGTGTATAACAGAGCAGCAAAACAAATGAAAAAAGTTTACAGATTTTATACTCAAACCAGGTTTATCAATACCGCTTCTACATACTAAAAGATCTGGCTTTTCGGAAAATGGAAATAGAACAAATAAGAACTAATTTTGTGAAATGCTCACAATAGGCTTTTTATGTGACTAATTGTGACGGACGTCCGAAACCTTTTACTGCTGCCATTAGCCAACGAAGAGGTCATTGTGGCAAACGCAATCCTAACTCTAATCACTCATTTAGTCGTCAGTCTTAGTGGGAACTGGGTTTCTGAGCTTCCGTTCTGGTGGCAACATTCCAGCAGGATAATTCCTGATGTATTCTGTGTGGCGTGGGAAGTCACGGTCTTTAGTTCTTGTTTGTTCCAATTCCACTTTTTGCACAACTAAGAAATTCGTCTAATGCCAAAGTGTGCATCTTCTCATCATTAACTGCCCTGTCTGGAACAGACATTGGCGATCATGGTTCTCCACTCGGATCTGTCATCAGCCAACATCAAAAAGGAGTTGTTGTTGTGGTGTTTATTTGTTGTCCATGAATTCAGACTTTCAGTGAAAGTTTTCCTCTGTCTACCCCTGCTTTTCCTGCCTTCCATCTTCCCCGTGACTGCTAGATGTTCGAGACTCCTGAGGTGACAGATGTGTCCTAGAAATTTCAGTTGCCTCTGTCTTATTGTTTTGATTAATGATCTTTTCAGATAAGGGTTTCTCAAGACTGACTCATTTGATTTTTTCTCCATCCATGATATTCTCAATATTCTTCTAATAAACCACATTTACCCCTTCTACGTACCAAAAAATCCCCAGGGTTTTTTTTTTTCTCAGAAAATAGAGATAGAACAAATAAGAACTTACGTCGTGAGTTTTGTATAGATCTAACCTCCCGGGGATCCTGGAACAATGCGCGTGGACATTATGTTCCCTGGGGCTCCGCGAAACCCATTTTTAGGACCTCTGTATTGGTGGAAGCGATGAAAAAAGCCTGTCTTGAGCAGAGTGGATAGGGGTTGGGGGGGGGGGGGGCAGTGTCATTGCCTGGAAAGGGAGCACATTTTGAGAACCGTGAGATGAGACGAATTTGGAACGTTGAACTCTTTATCAGCTTCAGTTTCCAGCTAGACACACGAAAACAACATTCAGAATAACATGTTTAAAGTCGCCACTGCACGAAATATTATCAGTTTCAATTATGTTGCAAACTTAGAAAGCGAATGAAAATACTGCGGGAGTTTTGACCCTCTAGTGGCCGGACGTAAATTTGTCCAATCCCCAAACTTCTGAAAGACCGTAATATGCTGAAATGATTTTGAATAGTCAGATTATTCAAAAAAAAAATTTAATATTTAATTTAAAAAAATAATTATTTGTTCATAAGATAGGAAGGGCAAGTGTTTCAAAGATACAGCAGTTTGCCTTCATGTGACCTATTTCAAAAATGAGGGTTAAAGAAAACAGAAGAAAAATATCAGTTCATAAACGGCCAGGAATAAATACTTCCAGGGGAATGTTTTTGTGCAATGTCAGTTCCAAAACGGCCAAAATAACATATTTGCTGGAGCATTCAAGAAAACGGCCAAGAATTAGCAAAGAAAAAAAAACAACAGTTCAGTAACACTTAAGAGTTGCAGTTTCTGAAAATTGTATGATGACTCATCAGGGAAGACCGCATAGCAATATTATGTTTATGTGTTTTGTTTTTGTCTTAAAATGTGAGGTTCATGTTGACAACTGTATCATTTCGTCTTATTTGCGTGGGCTTGGTCTGATATTTAAGTTATGAATAGGATAAACATTCAGCGGCATTTTTTTTTTTTTTTGGTGATGGCATGATGTTCTGCTCTCAGTTGCTATCAAGGTTTTTATTTTAATATCGGGAATAGCGTCTCATTAAAAGGAACTGGCCTGGCGAAAGTCGTATTTTCTAGGGACACGATAGTCTAGTTCCATGGTGCTCGCCTTTCATGCCGAAGGTACGGGGTTCGATCCATGATCGGTGCAGGCATGTTGGAATTATTGGGGGGGGGGGGGGGGGGAGAGAGAATTTCTGTCCCTGATCCTATGGTAGGTAGAATCCAGCACCTAGTCTTCTCGGATAAGGACGAAAAACTCGGAGGACCCGTGTGCACGTTGCGCGCGTTAAAGATAATTTGGTAATTGAAAGTCGAGAAGAGCAGGGCGAACAAGGCCGCTGCTGCGGCAAAATTCTACAAAAAAACTCAACCCTACCACAAAAACACATAGAAACAAGAACAAGAAAGATAAAACCAAGAAAAGTCAGGTGTAAATGCCAAGAACAGCGAAACTCCTAACATAAAGAGCTAAACATACAAGTTGTAGTTCTACATTATACGGCGTTTTTACCGGTGAAGTGCAGATTCTGAAGATTCCCCGATGCTCGGCGGCCGAATACGAAACGTGCTTTATGGAAGTTGTATCTCTGTATTATACAGCGCTTCACCGGGTGAAATACAGATTCCGGAGATTCCCCGATGCTCGGCAGCCGAATACGAAGCCAGAACTTTGGCGAGACAAATGCAATTTGTGATAAAACACGGCGTCCGTGTCCTACCCACTCTGCTGTCTGACCTGGTCGTTCCTTCTGATCTGGAAACATCTTAATGACTGAGATACCAGCTAAATGAACGTTGATGGAAACTCAGGGATGAGTTTTTGATGATATCTGACGTACGTGCACTTAGACTGGAGAAAGTCAAGGAAAACCCACAGTTTTAGAAAACCACTTTCGCCTGAAAATTTCTGTCAGAGCGGTCGCTGAAATGAATTTTCCCCCAAACGTCCAAATATCGTTCCATTTCACGTATTCCACCAAAATTGAGATGAAGCCCGGTATGCAATGGCTCGTCGCCATGATGAATAAAAGCAGTTTACAAATTCAGAGAATTGGAAGAAGTTGTGTGAGGTCAGGGGAAATCAACACATGATCTAATTGTATGTTCTCACAACTTCGCATTTCAACGTGCCTCAAGATTCTGCGTGCGTCCATCCATCCATCCATCCGTCCATCCATCTTTTTTCCCTAACACGCCAGTCTGGGCGTGCACTGTGAAATCTGTCAGCGCATATTGTGGGCTGGAGATTGCATGACACTAAAGGCGTGTTCACACGTCAAAATTCGGAAGGGAACGGCAAATTTTGCCCCAAAAATTGCGAAATTTAATCTAGCGAAATTCGTCAGTTTCCGACAGCCCCGACACTCTGAGTTCCTCCAAATTCCTCTGCGTTATCTCCCCTTTTTTCATATTCCTGTCTTACCTCCCCTTGACGTCCCGCTGAGTGCATGAGTGCTTCCCCTTGGCTCTCTGGTATTGTGTGGAGATAACTCCACAGGGGCAGAAAGATATCACATAAAATGGAATTTGCCCTTGTCTATTACTATTTACATCGGTAAATTCCTTGAAGAGCAGAACAATATTTAATTTTCCTCCATAGACAAAAGTAAATTAAATTTTGGCTGGTTTTTGTCTTTGAGCACAAAAATCTGGATCCCGCAACTGCAATTTCTTTTATTTATTTTTTTAATCTTTTCGTGCCACCCAGAACGTGTTGTGGTGTCGTCGCTCGTAGTCATGACTGGAACATCTGCCAAATACTCTCAAGGAAAAACATAATGCAGTTAGTTTTATCATTTATCAGTCCTCGGTGTTATCAAGGCATAATGAGTTGCATACAAAAGTACAAGTTGCCATTAAGGAATGGCTTCAAGAATGTTGTACGTTTTGTCGTGTACTTCTCGTGGTGAATCAAGTGTTAGGGAGGCGGGCGGGTAGCTGGGTGGATGGGTGGATGGATGGATGGATGAATGGATGGATGAGTGGATGGATGGATGAATCGTTGGGCGGGTGGGTGGATGGATGGATGGATGGATGGATGGATGGAAAGATGGGTGGATGGATGGATGAATGGATGGATGGATGAATCGTTGGGCGGGTGGGTGGATGGATGGATGGAAAGATGGATGGATGGATGGGTGGATGGATGGATGAATCGTTGGGCGGGTGGGTGGATGGATGGATGGATGGGTGGGTGGGTGGGTGGATGGATGGATGAATCGTTGGGCGGGTGGGTGGATGGATGGATGGAAAGATGGATGAGTGGATGGATGGATGGATGGATGGATGGAAAGATGGATGAATGGATGGATGGATGGGTGGATGAATCGTTGGGCAGATGGATGAATGGCTAAAGGGACAGACAGACACGATAGACCGGAAGATAGAGAGAAAATAGGCCCGGTCATTTATGCTAACAACGATAAGAAGACGAAGAGCGAGCGAGCGAGCGAGCGAGAGAGAGAGACAGGGACAGAGAGAAAGAGAGAGAAAGAAAGAAAGAAAGAAAGACAGCGAGAGCGAGAGAGCTTTCAGGGAGTCAATGAACATAAAAATGAGTGGAACAGCTGCCATTCTATGCTTCAATCTATAAATATTCAGTCATCTCGAACGCGCAAGTAGCTGAAACCTACGGTATGACTTAGTGCACTTGAGAACTACGATAACATTCCGAGGAATTACTAAAGGCCCCGAGATAAGATACGTGCAAGCGGAGTAGTACATGAATGAGATTCAGTGTTTACACTTCGCAGTCAGTGAGGAAGTAGTGGAATCTTGCTTGTTTTGTCAGCGGGGGTCTCATAATGTTAGTGCACATTTGAATCTCTGTGCTGAGTGTGAGAATGTGTCTTGTATGTGCGCATTCTTCCTCTTCATCTTTTTTTGCTCCCTCTTCGTCTTCTGTTCTTTTTTAATTCTTCCTCTTAGTTCACTTCCTCATCGTTATCTTCTCATTGTCACAAATCCCAGACTGGGAGATGTAATAATTTATGACAGGACAACAATCACGAACAAACAAGTTTAACACTTAACAGAACAACCCATCAGACTCACACATTTATTAAACATAATTATACAGATAATAGCGCAATTACATATATTATATTATTGAACTTAACTGCCGTACACGGCCTTATTCCCACATGCACTCTTCCTCGGATCCACAACCCGGTAGTTACTTCCTAAAGACACTTCGGCCTCAGCCTCTCCCCCCAGGGTCTTAATAGCACATTAATAATTCACTGGCACCGCAGTCTCTCAATATCACCTTCCTATTGCCATAACACCTTAGCATTCCACTAGCACCTCAGCAGGGCAATAACACATTATCATTTCAATAGCCCATCAACATGGCAATAGTACATTATCCTTTCAATAGCCCCTCAACATGGCAATAGTACATTATCATTTCAATAGTCCATTAACATGGCAATAGTACATTATCATTTCAATTAGCACATTCACGCTCATATCTACGTCCCTGTCCGTGGCCTGACTGCCACGACTTTATGTGCCTCTACTGTCCTGCACCGACAGCCTCACTCTTGGCCTATGTGTGGCCTCCGGCCCTATGCTGGCCTATCCCCTGTGCTCACCGAGGCGGCTCTTTGGCCCGTCCCCGACACCTACAAGAATAACATTACATTGGTATACTACCATACCATTTCTATTCACTCCACCTCCCCTTACAACCCATGAAGCGTACACACAATAGTTCACATTTCACTCACCAAACATCTTACGGTAACACACCTCCATCGTAGTACACAATACTCACTCGTGCTACAAATCCATGACTCAACTTACATCTATCGTTCAGGCCTCACATTGCTATATCCAATATCAAGGACTTCCACATTCCTCACATATACTTATTTACATCATGGTAATAGACGAATATAATACATCAATCATAATTATCAATCATCGTTTCACCTACCAGTCATCACTGGAAAAAACACTACTCCTAAGTCTTCTGACTGCTCTCCTTAGGTTCGCCCTCTGGGGCTTTCTCCCACGTCCGCTCTCTTAGACGTCTTAGTGTACAGTGATAGTAATACAGCGTTCTCGCCTCATTCAGACCCCCACCACTCATAACATGCACGCTTTTCTTACTTGTCTACGTGCGTTAATTTTACTCTCCTCCTTTCCCCCCGTAATTATTAACTATCGCTCACTCCACTCGTGACATCATCCCCCACCCCAAAAAAATTAATGCAATTAATTTCAAATCGCGTCAAGATGACTGTCAACGAGTGAGCGTGAGCAATACCTACATAAAAATGACCTACCAATGCCCCTAGCACATAAAATAACGGAATCAGGGGAAACTATGGGGATCAATATGCCCTGCACTATGCATATATGTATCACATCATCAATAGCTACTTAAACACAATACCCAATACAGAATCAAAAACCAATCAATTTATCAACCATTCTTCATATCATATTTATAATGTCAATATTTTAATGTCGACGACTCATTCACACAGATCCTGTGAATGTTCCTGTCCTCCGATGTATAAGCTCCTGAACTCTTCCCCTAGGCTCGACTAAGGTAGTCGGCGATATGATTGCTGGTTCCTGGAATTGGTTGAATAACGAAGGTATACGGCTGCAAAGCCAATGCCCATCTAGACAAGCGTGGGCTGGACGAACGATTCTTCGACAAAAATGTCAGTGGCTTGTGGTCTGTCTGGATACAAAATTCTCGTCCCATGAGATAACGTCCTAATTTCTGGACGGACCACACAATGGCAAGACACCCCCGCTCTATCACAGAATACTTTCTTTCTCTCTGCAATAACTTCCTACTGACATAACATACAGGATGGAGACATTCGTTCTTCTCCTGTAGAAGACAAGCGCCGATACCAGAGTCCGACGCATCCGTTCTGAGGATAAAATTAGATCGAAAATCGGGTAATATCAGAATGGGTGACGATGATAATGCTGTCACCAAATTATCAAATGCTGTCTGACATTCAGACGTCCACTGGACCTTATCGGGTTGTCCCTTCTTAGTAAGGTCAGTAAGAGAAGATGACAAGGAGGAAAAATTTGGAATGAACTTTCTGTAATAATTTAAAATTCCCACTAAGCTTCTGACTTGTTTCTTTGTTTCAGGTATTTGCAACCCTACCAATTTGTCAATTTTTGTTACTTCAGGTCTCTGAACACCTCTACCCACGATATGTCCTAAGAATACGATCTCTGGACATGCCAAATCCATCTTTGCGGGTTTAGCAGTTAACCCAAAATGACGTAATCGTTTAAAAATTACTGTTAGTGTCTGAATATGATCAGACCATGTCGACGTATGACATGCTATATCGTCAAAGAATGACACGACATTAGGTATGTCCTTTAATACCAGTATGAGAATACAGATACTCTGGTCTCTCATGAAACCTCTGCAGCATATCAACATGGAAAACCTTACTTGATCCATCAATGTGGATAGCGTAATCTACCTTCGAAACAACTCGCTCAATAACATAAGGACCTTTCCATGTCATCAATAACTTATTATGGTCCGTAGGTAATAACAATAGGACCTTGTCTCCTGGCTTAAAAATTCTCAGTTTAGATCCTCTATCTTTATAGTTCTTTGCTCTTGCTGAAGCGATACTAGACGCTTCTTCTGCTATAGTGCGCGCTGAAGATAATCTTTCTCTTAAATCAACAAGGTCTATCGAAACCTTTTTAACCGGTTCCGAAACCGTGGGGATCTTTTGAAGAGGAGCCTGGGGTGTACGACCCTTATGCGTCGTCTTTTGGCACGCACTGCACGTCTTACAATATAACCGTACATCTCTGTCGATGGATGGCCAGTAAAAATTTTTAAGAACCCTTTCTTTGGTTCTAGCACTTCCCATATGACCCGCTAATGGGACATCATGTGCCAAATGCAATACTGTTGCGATTAGCAACGCTGGCACAACGACCTGCTTTAAAATGGAGGCCACCGTTACATACTTACGGAACAGAATGCCCGCCTGGATAACAAAAGAAGACGAGCCGTTCTTATATTTCCTCGTTCTCTCCGTTCGCGCCTCCTCAAAACATGGACTCAATGATGGGTCCTCCTTTTGTAATGTCGCCAAGCGCTCTGGTGTGATATCCAGGTTGACCGCTGGCGTTGCCAAAGGTCTAACTTTACCCTTATCACCTACCTGTCGACGTGTCTCGACTGCGGCACAAAAGTCAATACCTTTTGATTGCGACCATGCCTGCACATTCTCCTCGGAAGGGGAACCTACCCGAGATACATTACCAATGATGAGCTGGGCGCCTGGAAAGCAACCAACGACTGCTTCGACTTCCCCGCTAAGGAAAGGTGTATCTATCACTATTCTTGCCATGGGTAATTTCTCAATGGCCCCTGAAAATTGGATGCACGGGACAGTCTCACCTGTAAGCTGTGAATCCCGAATGCAGTCCCTATGCACTCCCACAACGGTAGATCCTGTATCTCGTAAAACCGAGACCGGTTCGTCCCCAACAAACCCCGGATAAACCCTAAGACCACCTCCTGTATGACATGAATTTATAACGGGGATCTTTCTCCCACAAGGTAAAACACCGGAAGATAATAACTTCTCACAACTGGGACACTTAGAATACTGTCCGCCTCCGTTGTCCGATGTAACACACGCAGCCGCATGATGAAATTTATTAGGGGAACATGGATTGGAGCCACTGCGATTGTCATCCACGTTCGCCGCTATCCTACCTGCAGGGCAATTCACGCTGATGTGATCTGCTCTTCCGCAGTTCCAACACTTCGCGGCCCTACAATCGCGTGAAAAATGCCCCACGCGTCCGCAAGTCCAACATTCCGCTCCCTGTGCTCCGCTAGACCTGGGTCCCCGTGACCCATCGCGACCGGAACTAAAGTCCCTATGCCGTCGGTCATCGGCAAAGGTCACAAATCGGCCTCGGCCATTACCGCGACCTAGCCCTCCTGCTCGGTCAAACTTACCGGATCCATATGCAGGTGATTGGTGATACCCCCTACGTTGCCCCTGGCCTTGCCCGTTATAGGCACCACGCTGACGCGACCTGTCTTTGTGTCCTGCCGGCGACCCCTCAACCACGGCGACGTAACCAGCATCCTGCACGTACGCCCTCGCTACTGGTTTGGACGGGTGTGCCGTACGGTATGCTTCCGCCAACTTAGACGCCTCCTGCACCGTCGCGGGTTCGTTTTCTTTCAGGAAAGCCACCAGATCTTTATGGCACGACGCGTACAGCTGGTCACGGATCATTAGGTCTTTCAATTTAGCAAAATCCGCGCCCACATGCGCCAAGTCCATCCAGTTCGTGAAATATTCTGTTAGCCTCGCGACGAAGGCAGCAAAGTCCTCCTTGGTATCCGCACGTGCTCGCCTAAACTGCTCCCGGAAATATTCCTCGGTACGCGCAAATCGGCGAAGCAGCAAAGACTTCAGCTTATCATAATCATGTACGTCTTCGCGCTGTAGCTCTTTAAAGTAGGTTAACGCTCGCCCCTGCAACAAGGAAGCCAGGTACGTGGACCATAATTGTTTATTCTCGCCCCATTGCAGTTGTGCGTTCAGTTCGAACCTGTAAAGGAAGGCGTCTATGTCGTCCTTCCGGTCGTCGAACGTAGGCAGCTTAATCCTAACGCCACCTTTATTTTGCCCCTGCCGCTCAACTGTTTCTGTTGGCGCCTTCTTTTTGATTTCCAACTCGGCGATTCTTATTCGCGCCTCTCTTTCCTGCTGCTTATCTTCTAACTCCTTTAACTTAAACTCCCTCTCCTGCTCCTGAGCCTTAGCCTCTCTTTCCTGTTGCTTAAACTCCCTTTCCTGCTGCTGAGCCTCTAACTCCTTTAACTTAAACTCCCTCTCCTGCTCCCGAGCCTTAGCCTCTCTTTCCTCTTCTCTCTGTCGCTCTTGAGCCTCTTTTTCTCGCTCTCTATCCTTAGCACGCTCATCGCGCAAATCCGCCTGCTGTTCTTTAATCCAGCCGCGTAGCTCTACGCCTTCAAGACCAAGTTCCGTCCCTAACTTCATCAGTTGCTGGAGCTCCGCCATTTCACGGATTTATTCTTATACAATTTGCAATACAATATACTGTCTATGTACTTACTATACGCGACGTATCCCGAGACCTGAAACTATGCCACTACAATAACAAGCACTATTTTCAAATGCAAATCAGAAACACTACTAACTGAACATTCTACAGCATACTCTCTAACTAATTCTACGTTCATACAATGTATAGCACTATTAAATAACAAAAGAGGATAGAAAAGACAAGAATGAAGAAATTCAGAAGAAGGACCACACGGACATCAAAGACAACGAACCAGACTAGGACAAAGACCTAAAAAAATATATAATGGAAAAAAAAATGCAATCTAACTACGCCGATTACACTACAAGGTACGAACAAGAACAGAGTCTGAAAAAAAAGAACGTATCTACAGATAGGTCAGAGGGGGACAAGAGAGACGTCTTCCTAAAACAACGAGGAAGATGGAACGCCACAATCTAAACAAAAATACAGGTCCCTACAGAACTGTTCACTGTGATGAACGAAGTTCCAAATTTAGCCCACCTCCCGAAGAGGATAAACTACGCTCACCACAGCAAACCCGCGCCACCGCCCGTATACTCTATAACGGCAACAAAAACAGCAAAAACAGGGAAAAGGACAGATTAAAGGAACAGCCCACAATCCAGGGCACAAAAATTTTGACTGTTACTTAACTTTTGAATTTTTGAGTATAACTCCTCCCTTTAATCGGAGCTCTGGCTGCTCCTCTCCTCAGGCTGCACGCACACACACTGTCTCTCTGAAAAGTTTAAGTACACATTAGTACATATTTATACTAATACATGCATCAATACATATTCATAAATATACATAAATCATATCATCATGAAATTTCCATTCATCCCACGAACAAAGACAACAGCACAAATTCCTAGCACAACAGAAAAACAACTAGATATAACGAATACACAATGTCAAAATGACCACAGGTATCTAAACGGACGAGTGTCACAACGGACGAGCCCCCAGTGTCACAACGGACGAGCCCCCAGTGTCATAAATCCCAGACTGGGAGATGTAATAATTTATGACAGGACAACAATCACGAACAAACAAGTTTAACACTTAACAGAACAACCCATCAGACTCACACATTTATTAAACATAATTATACAGATAATAGCGCAATTACATATATTATATTATTGAACTTAACTGCCGTACACGGCCTTATTCCCACATGCACTCTTCCTCGGATCCACAACCCGGTAGTTACTTCCTAAAGACACTTCGGCCTCAGCCTCTCCCCTCAGGGTCTTAATAGCACATTAATAATTCACTGGCACCGCAGTCTCTCAATATCACCTTCCTATTGCCATAACACCTTAGCATTCCACTAGCACCTCAGCAGGGCAATAACACATTATCATTTCAATAGCCCATCAACATGGCAATAGTACATTATCCTTTCAATAGCCCCTCAACATGGCAATAGTACATTATCATTTCAATAGTCCATTAACATGGCAATAGTACATTATCATTTCAATTAGCACATTCACGCTCATATCTACGTCCCTGTCCGTGGCCTGACTGCCACGACTTTATGTGCCTCTACTGTCCTGCACCGACAGCCTCACTCTTGGCCTATGTGTGGCCTCCGGCCCTATGCTGGCCTATCCCCTGTGCTCACCGAGGCGGCTCTTTGGCCCGTCCCCGACACCTACAAGAATAACATTACATTGGTATACTACCATACCATTTCTATTCACTCCACCTCCCCTTACAACCCATGAAGCGTACACACAATAGTTCACATTTCACTCACCAAACATCTTACGGTAACACACCTCCATCGTAGTACACAATACTCACTCGTGCTACAAATCCATGACTCAACTTACATCTATCGTTCAGGCCTCACATTGCTATATCCAATATCAAGGACTTCCACATTCCTCACATATACTTATTTACATCATGGTAATAGACGAATATAATACATCAATCATAATTATCAATCATCGTTTCACCTACCAGTCATCACTGGAAAAAACACTACTCCTAAGTCTTCTGACTGCTCTCCTTAGGTTCGCCCTCTGGGGCTTTCTCCCACGTCCGCTCTCTTAGACGTCTTAGTGTACAGTGATAGTAATACAGCGTTCTCGCCTCATTCAGACCCCCACCACTCATAACATGCACGCTTTCCTTACTTGTCTCGTGCGTTAATTTTACTCTCCTCCTTTCCCCCCGTAATTATTAACTATCGCTCACTCCACTCGTGACACTCATTTCTTTCTTTTCTTCTCCAAACTCAAACTTTCTCTCTTTCTTTCTTTCTTTCCTGCTTTCTTTCTTTCTTTTGTTCTTTCTATCTTTCTCTCTTTCGTTCTTTCTATCTTTCCTCCTTCCTTTCTTTCGTTCTCTTTCTTTCTTTCTTACTTTACGACCGTGTTTTGAGCAAGCAGTGAAATTGACGGATGCATGACCATCAACTACGCCACTACTCAATGCACGGAACTGAACATTCTTATCTTCACGGTACCGAAACGAATTGCCATTTCCGGTGTGATTTCGCGGTAGTGGCTTTAGGGAGTAAGATTTGCGACGATGCGATTTGTTCTCGTCTCGATATCTTGTCAGTTTCATTTCGTTGTCGGCTATAAGGATTTTCAGCTTAATGCAAGTATAAACCCTTCAGTATGCTGGTAATTAACACCTCGGACCTGTTAAAAGTGCTTAGTTGCACAGTTGCAGTTCTACTGAGGTTGTAACCCAAAACTGGATTTGATTCTTGAAGTGAGTGGCGCGCTTCCGTCGCTCCTTAGCACGCGTTTACACTGCGGCACGTGTCCTATTTCCTGGGTTAAGTACAATTCATATCCTATTCTCTTTCGGACAAGACTGGGCAACTACTCACGCACACTTGAATCACTCATTCAGGACTGTTTTATGTTGGTTGACTCCACACTGAAGGTGTTACTATCAGTGGTACTCACAACAGGACGGTAAT
>OZ007576.1:49831500-49846500 GCA_963931925.1 Onchidella celtica
ATGCAACGCGCGTTAGCAGTTTCACATAGAGACAAGAGCTATAATGGCATGGGCTGTCGTTCAAAAATCGAGCATTAGTAGTGCTACAGACGCATGGCTAACGTCGCGGGACTTAAATAGAGGTATGGTTGTGGCTATGTGTGCAATCTCCAGTTGAATTCCTAGTGTCACCACGAGAATTGCTACTTTTTGTGGCCGGCACTGACGCAGAAAGAAACAACCACTTTGGCCGTCCACAACACTACTTTTTGTGTCTGTCACTGGTGTAAAAGCCAACCACGATGGCCGTCTACAACACTACTTTTTGTGTCTGCCACTGGTGTAAAAGCCAACCACGATGGCCGTCTGCAGCCCTACTTGTTGTTGTCATGACTATGTGTGAAAGCCTGCATTTATCTCCAGTAACTGCCATTAGCAGCGTTACCAATGCGCGCCACAAAAAGGAGGAAGCTGAGCCGTTTCACTAAGCTGTGGGCCTAAAACATCAGATCATCGTATTTACATAAAATGTCCATAGGGGGTGACATGCAGTCTTATAATATGATTGTACATTAATTTTAATTAAATTCTCATTCTTCGTGAAGTGTGGAGGTTGCTTTTAGTCAATTTCTCATTTAACTAGGGATAACTCTAGCAAGTAACTCGATCTATCAAAATGAATACTGACGCATCAGTTGTCCTCGATTTTGACTGGGAAGAACACATTAGTTTGTTCTTTTCATTATAGAAATTACTGTTCAAGCACCTTGTACTAGCATACTGTTCTCTGTTACTAGGTCAGTGGCACCTGTCACATTTGCTATAGTCCTCCTTTCGGGGCCACCATTATGTACGCGCACCCCGAAGTTCTATAATTACGGTAATGATTTCAAAAGTTATACATTGTATTTTATTATATTTATGTGTTTTTAAAAAGGAGATTGTTACAAGTACGTACGTCCTCCCAACTTGTTTTCTTGTGTTTTTTTGTTGTTGTTTTTTTTTGCGCTACGATTGTGTATTTTAAAGCCTTTTGTGACTCCAGAGCTAGAGAGCTCCTCCCGAAATGCCCTTGACAACAGCCTTAATTACTTATGATTATTTATTCTTTCAGATTTTCTTTTCGTTCCCCCCCCCCCGCCCCCTGTTTTTTATTTCGATTGAAAGAGTAGGGGGGGGGCAGGGTTATTGATTCGCTAGGATTTAGGGTTGAGGATAAGGACGGAGTTAGGGATAGTGCGCATGCGGACGCATCCCTAGTGCGAAACGCTTGGGGTGCGTACGTTCAAGTAACAACATCCTATTAAAACTAGGTTGGGGGGGGGGGGGTTTGAGTTTAGGTTAGGATTTTATGGCGCGTCGGGGCGATAACGGTCACTCTGCGTCTTCCACAGCCTATCTGGGCGGTTTACTTAGGTTTCAGATTTTGTACTTCCTCAATTCAATATATGGCCTTTAGCGTCTTTACAGACGGTCTTAGCAGCTAGAATATTCACTTTCGCTTTGACTGACAGCTTCTCTCGTGGCTTATTCTACCAATGTTTGACCCGAGAGTGCGATGGCAGTGATTGCAGGTCAGTCTTTTGGGTTCACTTTGGCGAGTGTTTTCATTCCGCCTCTGTCGTTTTGTCAGGTATGTTTCTTTTGCCTTGAAGTCTATTGCAAGCGTGCCACTGCGCAATTTTTGTCTCCATCTGCTTCGATCACTTGCAAGGTTCTCCCATTCATTGGGGTCGATGTTGAATGCTTTCATCGTGACCTTGCAAGTGTCTTTGAATCGCAGATGTGGCCTACCTCTGGGTCGGTTGCCAGTAGCAAGTTCCCCGTAGAGAATTTGTCTGGGGATGCGATCATTTTCCATACGGTGGAGATGTCCAAGCCACCGCAGTCTTTTTTTGCCTAGGAGAGCCTGAGTTGATGGAATGTTGGCTCGGCTCAGAACTTCGATATTTGAGATCCTGTCTTGCCACTTGATCTTGAGAATTTTGCGTAGGAGTTGAGGGATCTTTCATGTTTGGAGTAGGTGGTCCATGTCTCTGAGCCATACAGCAGGGTGCTTAGGAAGCAAGTTTGGTACACGAGTACCTTTGTTTTGATGGTCAGCTTGCTATTGTTCCACACCCTTTTTGAGAGTTTGCCAAAAGCTGTGGCCGCCTTTCCTATTCTGGCATTTATTTCAGTTGTTATGTCTGTGCTACCACTGATGGTTGAGCCTAGGTAGCAGAATTTTCCCACTTGCTCCAGAGGAGAGCCATTCAGCATGATTGGGTTGGAGTTTCTCAAGCCTTGTGTCAAAACTACAGTTTTTGAGACACTGATCTTTAGCATGAATTTGTCACAGGCTTTGGCAAGGCTATTGATGAGAGCCTGGAGCGTGGTTTCATCGTGGGCCACGATTGCAGCATCATCTGCGAAGAGGAGCTCTTGTAACATAATATGCTCTGTACGAGATTTTGCTTTTAGTCTGGCAACATTAAAAATGGAGCCGTCCACTCTGGTGTTAATAAGTACTCCACCTGAACATTGACCAAAGGCATTCTTGAGTAGGGCTGCAAAATATATACCAAATAAGGTAGGAGCAAGAACACATCCCTGCTTCACACCGCTGTTTACAGCAAATGAATTGGATGTTCAGCCCTCAAAGTTGACACATGCCCTCATGTCAGTGTGGAAGGATGCAATAAGTTTTAGCAATGTTGGTGGACAGCCTATGGATTTAAGGACTGCATACAGGCCAGATCGGCTTACGGTGTCGAAAGCCTTTGTTAGGTCCACATCCATCATTTACGGAAGTCAATTCAACTGTCACAAATATAATGTTAAGTTGCTTATAAAATTGATTACATTGGTAAAATTCTGAAAAGAAATGCTTTGTATAATAGTTATCCAGGAGGCATTTTATAAAATGTGTACACAAGTCTTTTAGAATTAATTTGTAGATCTTAACCTATCTCAGCGAGGACAAGACGCTGTGGGTCCACGTCAGAGAATAATTCTTTCATGGCTCCACAGGCATAGTGTCTTCTTCGGGTATGTGATGCATGAAACCTACACATTCAGTTAAACTATCGTTTATTGATAGTTGAATTTTACATGCTACATAATTTATTCAAGAGAACCCCCTCTCCCCCCAACATTGAGTAAAAAGCGGTGTCAAAAGGTGTTTACACTGGTAGGTTTTAGGAATAGAAAACAGGAATGGGGGACTGTGTGGGAAGAACTCTCCTGGCTTTCCGTCTTTTGCTTTCCGATTTCCCCCTTCGAAACATGACCAAAACAAACGATGCGCATCGTTTCTCATTCAGAAAACAGACCAGTGTAGACAAACAACGTTTCGAAGGGGGCAAAAGGAAAACAAAAGTGGGAAAGCCAGGAGAGTTCCTCCCACACAGTCCCCCATTCCTTTTTTCTATTCCTAAAACCTACCCGTGTAAGCAGGCCCTAATGTGGGTATGACCCACACGAGTCTACTAAGGATGGTTTCATCTCTCCCAGTTTCCCTGAGGGGCATGAGCGCACTGTCCAAGTTCATCTTGGAGAAAGTGTAGGAAGCTAAGCGTATGACAGAGTACGAGTGGACGAGGGAGGGGTGAAAAACAAAAACGACCAACATCGACCATAGGTCCTTCGTGGATGGCCCGTTTTGTGCTAGTTTCCTCTGCCGGTGTAACAGGCCAAAATATACCCCCCCGCCCAGACTATACCCGGGGTTAAACTGGCCTAGCCCAGAATATACCCCGGGGTATATTCTGGGCTAGGCCAGTTTATACCCCGGGGTTACTTTGGGCTAGGCCAGACTATACCCCCCCAGTCCACATTATACCCCCTACTTTTTTTTTTAAAAACAAGTCAAGACCACAGAACAGACCACCTGTTCTTTATCACTGTCATCAGATATCATATTAATACCTACATGAACACATTCTTGACACCCATAAATCATAATACAATTTATAGGAAATAATAGTAACAGTTTATTTCAGCCTTAGTTTAAATTGTTTACATATGGTGTATACATTCTTGACTCCTGTTAATCATGATACATTTTAGAGGAAACAAACATGCATTAAAATGCATTGATATACAAAAGGATTGAGTATCCATTCAAACTGATATGATTAGACTTCAGCATTAATTTCACTCTTGTGTGTTGATATTACTATTATTATTATTTTGATAATTGGTTGGCCATGAGTAAACCATGCATTGTATTTTTTGTTACAATGATGAGGAGAGAAAAGGCCGGAAAACAACACACATAGAAAAAAATAATAAAAACATATTAATAACCCAACTGACAGATGGTGCAAGTCCATCATCCACGTCATATAAAACTAAATAGGCACTAAATTTTTTCGCCAGATGAACTCCACCTGTCCAGATCTACTTGAAACGTTACAGGATGCTAGTCAGTAATATACATTAATAACAATAAGAACACGAAATCATCTTATTTACTCTTGAAAATAAAGAGAAATATCAATATCAGAATCATCATCATCATCTTGGAATAATACAAAGATATAAGAGGGAGTGTAGAAACAGCAGCAATATGTGTGTATCAACTGCATTTATAAAGTGTGTTAAATCTTTTCAAATATTCAAGTAGAACTGGACAGAAAGCTTTAGTGAAATAGCCTTGACAGGTGTGTAGACCGACGAAGTAAGTCCACTGAGACAAAAGTAGTGCATTGTAAAAAGTAATTAGATCTATAGCATGTTAAGGCAAAATTCGATGGATTATGTTGCATTAACAGTATTTCTTGTTAGTGAATATTATTCTTTGATAGCATATTTGTAGAAAGATATACATTTCATGTATCTTATGTTTTAAGACACTGGATTAGTTTGCAAAGGCATTTGAAATATTGAACTTACGTGTTATAGTGAATAAAGGTTTGTCACTCGCGAGTGAAATAAAAAAAAAAAAAAAAAACCTTGTCCGTCTTTACCTTCCTTAGCTTGACACGTCCCTTGCCAGAGGATTTAACAACTGTGTATTCGCACACAAAAACACTCTAAAAAGACTTCATTTTTATGAGTGTCTTAATTATTTCATCCATTGTGACTAAGTGTATGTCAGTGCCAAACAAACAATAGGGTGCAAATTTTACTCATGGGCAACCAACTATAAAAACAACTACAACATGACAACGAATGTGAGTGAAATGCGGGTTGAATCATAATATCAGTTTGAATGGATATGCACCCCATATCATATCAATACATAATAATGCATGTTTTTTCCTCTGAATTGTATTATGATTTACGGAAGTCAAGAATGTATGTATGTATGTACATGTATTACTATGGTGCCCGTTGACAGTGATAAAAAAATGAATTAAACTATGATTGAAATAAACTGTGGCGCTTTGGCCAAACTATATTCCTCCAGTCCAGATTTTACTCCCATATTCAGGCAAAATATTCAAGGATACAACATTAAGTTTTAAAAATTTTATTTTACCCGCAAGTGACATGCCTTTATTCACTATAACACATAATTGCAATCCTTCAACTGCCCTGCAAACTAATCCAGTGCCTTAAACCACCAGCTACATGAAATGTATTCCTTTCTACAAATAAGCTATCAAAGAATTTACTAACAAGAAATGTTAACGCAACATGATCCATCGAATTTTTGCCGTAACATACTGTAATTACTTTCTACAATGCAGTTGTCTCAGTGGATTTAATCTGTCAGTTTTCACGACTATCAAAGCCACTTTACTAAAGCTTTCTGTCCAGTTCTACTTGAATAGGTGAAAAGATTTAACACATTTTTTACATATACATGTAGTTGGTACACACACTTTGCTGCTTATAGATTCTAGAATGATATGTAGGTCATTTTTACATTCCCTCTTATCTTTATAATATTCCAAGATGATGATGATGATGATTCTGATATTGATTATATATATTCTCTTTATTTTCAAGGTAAAAAAGATGATTTCGTGTTCTTATTTTTTATTACTGTATATATTACTAGTTAGCATTCTGTAATGTCTCAAGTGCATCAGGACAGGTTAAGTTCATATGATGTGAAAAAATTTTAGTATGTATTTAGTTTTGTGTGAAGTATTTAATGTCTGCTGGATGATGGAATTGCACCATCTGTCAGTTGGGTTATTAAAATGTTGTTGTTGTTTTCTCTGTGTGTTCTTTCCCGGCCTTTTCTCTCTGCATTATTGTAACTTTATATGTAGATCTAATTGTTCTGACATATCAAGCGCATTCCTGGTTTTCAAAAATTAAAATAAATTTCAGATGGCTTTACACTTATGAATCTTATAATTATTTCATACCTTGCCACTAAGTATATGTCAGTGGTGCCAAACAAACAAAAAATACAAGACATGTTTATCTCATGGACAATTAATTATAAAAAAAACAAATAAAAACAATAATAATACCAACGGACACAAGTAAAATTAGTGTTTAAGTTTAATCATATCAATTTGAATGGATTTTAAATTTTTTTGTATATCAATGCTTTTTACCGCATGTTTATTTTCTCTTAAATGTATCATAATTTACAGAGTCAAAAATGTATGCATCAATATGGTACCTGATGACAGTGATAATGAACAATTTAAACTAAAGTTGAAATAAACTGTGGTCTTGACTTGCTTTTTAAAAAAAAAAGTAGGGGATATAATCTGGACTGGGGAGGTATAGTCTGGCCTAGCCCAAAGTATACCCCGGGGTATAAACTGGCCTAGCCCAGAATATACCCCGGGGTATATTCTGGGCTAGGCCAGTTTAACCCCGGGTATAGTCTGGCGGGGGTATAATCTGGCCTGCTACACCGGGTCACGATGTATTATTATTATGAAAACTAATTTCAAGGAGTCCTCTCAGAATTGATGTGTCATAAAATTCAAAACACACGGCTCACCGATAAAACGTTAGATACTTAACTGATCGTGACTCATACAGGTTAGGAAAGAACACCTGCTCTTAGGTCTGCGGCTGTAGATTAGCAGGTCATGCTTCGCGTGACCGATTTTCGAAAACTGTGTTTTTTATGCGCACCATTTTGCACAATTCCTGACTCATGAAGTTACGCAAGATTGGTGCGATCGATATCAGCGTATAGTCACAGCCGGGTACAGCCGTCGTAGACCATTTTTGTCACTGACTCACTGAATGACTCACTTGCTCATTCACTCACGCACTCACTCACTCATTCATGCACTCAATCACTCACTCACTCAGGCACTGACTCATCAATGCGTTAGGTCACTCATTCACTCACTCACTCACTCACTCATTCACCCACTCACTCATGTACACACTCACTCACTCACTCACTCGCTCACACACTCACTCACTCATTCATTCGCTCACTTACTACTCACTCTCATTCCCCCTCTCTCTCTCTCTCTCTCTCTCTCTCTCTCTCTCTCTCTCTCTCTCTCTCTCTCTCTCTCTCTCTCTCTCTCTTTATCTCACTCTCCTCTCTCTTTCTTTTTCTCTCTCCCGTCTCTCCTCCCTTTTCTCCCACTAGGCTTTTTTCCCCACCTCTTCCAATTTCATACTCACATTCCTGACCATTAAAAGGGCGAAACATGTCCTTATTATTTGGCATTCCGACCACCTGCTAGATGACTCATTGTTACACTATAATAATATAATAATTATATTCTTTTGTACAAAGTTTGCAGACCCTCGCAATTTCTGTTATCAATGTAGGTCTATGAGGAAACTCTTTGGCACCAGTAAACTGCAAATTACATAATGATGTTTTTAAAAGAAATCCCGTTTTTTAACGAGATATGAAGTTTTTGACACTGATATGTCTTACCTCACCTCTTTGGCAAAGTTGCAGCTGTAGGCCTACATACCTGGCTATTATTTGGTTTTATCTCTATGTGAGAAAATGCTTCACACGCGAGATACATTCTTTTATCATGATACAATGTCGAGTTTTTACATTTCATTGTAAAGACACAACCAGTTCTGATGAAAATTGAAGGACTTTGTAAAATAAGTTGAATGTTATCGAATGTGAGTCTGAGAAATTGAAGGACTTTGTAAAATTAGTTGAATGTTATCGAGTGTGAGTCTGAGAAATTGAAGGACTTTGTAAAATTAGTTGAATGTTATCGAGTTTGAGTCTGAGAAAGCTCATTAACACACGATAACGCGTCATATTGTGTAGGAAGAAACAAGACGATAGGCAGAACAATATAACAGAATGACAGGAGAGAATCAGACCTAACCAGAGGCGTCCACCAATTACCCGTGAACGGTATCAAAGAAAATGGAAATATTGAGAAATTATCTGGAAAAATTACAGACGAGCTGAGACTTCTTGTAGTGCATTTGTTGTATTTTAACGTATTGACCTTGGCAGTAAGTCGTTTTTGGGTGCAGAAAGACTGTCATGGAACTAGTCTGAGTTTTGAGTGAGCACATCAACACGATACGATCACATTGTGCTATAAACAAACAAGACAATAGACAGAATATAACAGAATGATAGGACGAAAGAGACCCTACCAAAAGCGCATATGGAGCTGACCGGTCATAATTATAACTACAGAAGTTGAACAAAATCTCCTCTTTTAGAGCCATTGTTTTGCATGAGGGCAATTTCATTAAAATGATTTCTTTGCAAAAATCTGCATCAACACCTTCGACATCTGTACGAAATAATTATGCCTTAAAATAAATAAAATTCATAATACTTTTCTGTTTGTACGAAAATTCTGGTTTGATGTGAGAACCTTACAGGTCGCTGGTGATATCCTATGGTGGGTGCCTGAAGCTGCCATGACATAAACACTCGTAACTGACAGTTCGTCACCTTAGCTCTTGTTTGTTCCAACTCCACTTTTTTGCACAGCTGAGAAATTCCACGTTGAACGTTTGCCGGCTTTAGTATTATGATAAGCAGTTAGAATAAATCGGAACTGTGAAACAATTTGATAAGTGCCAGAATGCATTTTAAACGTGGTTTCAAAGTGTGCATTTGTTATAATCTCTTCTACATATTACTAAAAGATCTCCAGTTTTTTTCAGAAAATGGAGATAGAACAAACAATGTCAAAGGTCTCAAGTTTTAATTAATCACATCTGCGATCCCCTTCATCCGCCATCAGGTTTACTCGCTAGATTTGATATTCATGGTGTAATCTATTGTTACGTGAAAGATCTAAATATTAACCTTCAGTGAAGCTCTCTACCTTTTGCCCCCCATACCATTGGACGACTTCTTCTAGAATGAGCAGAATCAAAATCGATTTCCTCTTAAACTGTTTGATTTATTTTAGATTTTGCATTGGCTCATATTTCACACTAAATCTTAAGGAACGGTTTTGTTGTTGTTGTTGTTGTTGTTTGTAAAGAGTGTAGCCTGGTTTCTATTTGTTTCTTCGAGCGTTGTAAAACACAATGATTTGACCAGATTATCCAGAGAAAAAAAACAACAAAAAGTCTGCTCTACTTTACTTGACAAAACATGGACTGTGCAAGAACACCAGGCCCAAAGAAGCAAATTCAAAGCTCGAAAAATAAATTCAAAATCAGACTACAATCTAATACACAAACGCAGTCAGTTCCATGGGGTTTACGTTAAATCTTTGAGATATTTTTTCCTTGGAAAATCGATGTCTGATTCCGCTCACGGTTTAAAAAAAAAAGACACACTATAATAATACAGTGGGAAGTTTCCGATTTCACCAAATTCCTAGATCAGCCAAGAGCAGCAGAATAATATGAAAACAAACAGAGAATGCTACAGAAGATCGCTTTTGCCCTACGCAATTCGTCTCAACAATACACTTTAGCCAGATGTGTGCCATATTTCACTAAGGTTCCCCACCGTGTCACTTCTTGTATGCCTCTTACTGAGATTACTGAGTTGGGATATAATGTTTCTGCAATGCTACGCAAGATGTGTGTACCATGAATGTGCTGTTAAACGCTCTGTGACAGAGAATTTCTCTCATGGGTTAGTAAAGTGATTCTTATCTTATATTCAGATCAAGAGATCTAGATTATCTTAAAATTAGTCGAGCTCACGGGCCGTGAGTGATGATGACCCCACGAGCATTGAATACATTATTGTTTGCGTTTTTTTTTTAACCTAGGTCAAGCAAGTGTTTGATATCAACTCCTACGAAAGCTTGCACGACGCCTTGGCAGATGTGTACACAGTGCAGCGAATCACCGGCACTGTCAAGTTGGATGAGGTCATACGTCACGTACGCACCAGCAGTTTCCGGCGTACCACCACTAGGCGGGATGCCGCTCAGGTATGTTCTTTGATGTCAGTATTGCTGATGTGGTTGTGTGTTTGTCTGTGTGTTTGTTGCAATGTGTGTCTCTGTGTGTCCGAGTTGGGAGTTAGGGTGGGATGGAAGTGGCAGGTATGCTCGATCTCAATACTGTCATGGCTGTAAGTATGTTTTTGCCTCCTTCTTTCCCTCTTTCTCTCTCTCTCTTTCTCTCTCTCTCTCTCTCTCTCTCTCTCTCTCTCTCTTTCCCTTTCTCTCTCTGTTCTCTCTCCCTCTTCTCTATCTGTCTATTTATCTGTCTATCTATCTATCTACCTATCTATCTATCTAGCTATCTATCTATCTATCTATCTATCTATCTATCTATCTATCTATCTATCTATCTATCTATCTATCTATCTATCTATCTACCTATCTATCTATCTATCTATCTATCTATATATCATTTTCTTTTCATTCACTCTCACTCACTCACTCACTCACGCACTTCACTTACTCACTCTCTCCTAAGCCCTCTCACTCCTCTCTGTCTTTCTCCCATTCTCTCCCCCTCCCCATCCTCTCTCTCTCTCTCTCTCTCTCTCTCTCTCTCTCTCTCTCTCTCTCTCTCTCTCTCTCTCTCTCTCTCTCTCTCTCTCTCTCTCTCTCTCTCTCTCTCTCTCTCTCTTCACGTTGGTGTATTGATGTTATATTAGGCCAGTCCTATGCATTTGGGAAATGAATTTTCTAATACCTGTACATTTAGCAGTCTGGGTGGATAAGTTATTGGAAACTTTTCCCACCTGCATGGTAGCTGAGGTATTTACCCAGGTGATTCACATTTAACACTGTCTGGCGTTGATTGAAACAAGGTCTTCTCGGTCTCAATGGCATCCCATCTTTCTGCGTTACGGTATTGATTGTAACACGTTTTAGGTATGCAGAATACCTGCTAATTTTGTAGCGAAAATGATTGTATACATTCACAATCCGTTCATTCATTTATCCATCCATTCTTTCTATCCATCTATCTCTTTCACCCATTCATTTTTATCAAACAGTGAGCCACCCATCTATCTATCCAGACTTTTATCATCTATCCATCCGTTCTTTCCATCCATCCATCCATCCATCCTTCCGTCCATCTATCCATCCATTTGCCCTTCTATCCATCCATCCACCTGTCCATCCATCCATCCACCCACTCACCATCCATCCATCTACATGTATATCCGTCCATCCATTTATCCATCCATCCATCTATCCATCCATCCACCCACCCATTCACCACCCATCCATCCATCCATCCATCCTTCTATCCATCCATCCACCCATTCACCATCCATCCATCTATCCATCCATCCATCCACCCACCCATTCACCATCCATCCTTCTATCCATCCATCCATCCACCCACCCATTCACCATCCACCCATCCTTCCATCCATCCATCCACTCACCCATCTCTCCATCCATCCATCCTTCCATCCATCCATCCATCCACCCATCTCTTCATCCATCCATCCATCCAGCCATCCAGCCATCCATCCATCCATCTCTCCATCCACCCATCTCTCCATCCATCCATCCATCCATCCACATATCTCTTCATCCATCCATCCATCCATCCATCCATCCATCCATCTCTCCATCCATCCATCCATCTATCCATCCATCCATCCATCCATCCCCAGCTGCTGGTCTTACTGACGGCCAGTGTTCCCCGCAAGGACGGAAAGTTCTTCAGAGTAAAGAAAGAAGCCAACCAGGCCCGAAAGACTGGCGTGAACATCATTGTCGTGGGTGAGTACACAGAGCAACAGTGGACTATTTGACTCACAAGTTACAACTGAGATTTAGGACATTGGACCATAGTCGTAACTCACTGTTTCTCAAGGTGGGGGCGTTTGCAATATTTTACGGGTGCTTGGGACTTCAGACTGGGGCTTAGGGATTTTTCATACAAATCTTAATTAATAGATCTTAATTGTACAGATTGAAGTAAAAGTCAACCGAATAAAACCTGAAACAAAGCTTTAATTAAAATGTCTTTTGACTGTATACATATTAAATATATACATATTTTTAACCCTTTGAATACTGGCGCCGCGAAAACCAGATTGTCCCAAGCCCAGGTTACATTAAGATTCATGTATTTCAGTTATGTTCAATGGTAAATATGAATCTAAATCAGGCTAATGATCTATTATATAAAAGCTAGTAATGGAGAAACAAAACCTGCAATTGATACAGCAGTAAAGAGTTAGCAGCAATGTTGTTTCAGTACTAAAAGGGTTAAAAATCTGTTTTATTATACTATTTCTAACTTCGTCCGATCACGGCGGGGAGCACGTTATTTTTTTTCTGGGAAAATTAAAGTGGCGTGTTGGTCAAAAGAAGTTGAGCATGAGAAACATTGCTGTGGCTTGTCACCGCGCCCTGTTACCTGCCCCAAGTAAAATTATAAAAATCCAAATTACGTGGGAATACAGGTTTTCTGGCGTCAAATGAAACAGACCAACAAGCAAAAACCATTTTTCATGATTGTAATGTAAGGCTCGGAAAGTTCCGGCTCTTTCGGAGGTCCCACCCTAATAATGCCAGTCCTGGGTTAAATTGCTTTGCAAAGAAGACAGTGCACGTTGCGACCTTAATTAAGTCGTGTTGTTCTGTCTCCATTTTCTGAAAAACTTAACATCTGTTAGTAGGTACAAGAGGTACAACAAATGTACACATTGACACTTGTTTAAAATGCATTGTGGCACTTGTTAGACTGTTTCACAGTTCAGATTTATTCTAACTCCTTATAATAATACTAAAGCCGCAAATGTTTAACGTCGAATATTTCTCAGTTGTGCAAAAAGTGGAGTCGGAACAGACAAGTACTGCAATGGCGAGCCGCTGCTGTAAATGCATAGAAAACACTGTCATTTTTGGAGTTCAGGTGGACTTAGGCAGGGTTTAGAACTAGCGTTTTCAAATGTGAATTTGTTTCTGGTGTAGGCGTTGGCGATAAAGTGAAACACGATGAACTGAAGGTGATTGGTGGAGACAGACACGCCAACCTGACCAAAGTCGAGCAGGATTTCACGGAAAACCTGGGTGACTTCCTGGGACTTCTCCCGACTAAGGAAAGACGTCACGTGTTCACTGTGGACAGTTTCCGGGATCTGGGGAGTATTGTCATTGATATGACAGTTGAAGCTTGTACAGGTGAGTGAGAACATGTGTCCCTGTGTCTGTTTGTCTGTCTAGGAAAGGGGGGGGGGGGATCATACCAAAGATATAAGAAACAATAAGATGAGACACCCCCTTCTTCGCACCTCTAAGAAAATCATGCACACAATTTGCGCGCCGATCGGGGGCGGACCCAAAGCACATTGTATGAAGAGAATGCTGGATAAAATGATAAATTAATGATGCGGATTTGTTACAGTGCTACTGCGACTGAAAAAAAAAAAAGAAGAAATAGCCAGAGTTTTCCCGAATGCGCAGAGATTGAAGTTATAATTACAAAATAAATGACGTCAATCAAGGCCTATAGCGATAGTTGAACAACGTACAAAATTCATTCCTTTCCCTGTTTGACTTTGTAAACTACGGCATTGTTCATGACTTCCGCTCCTTCGCCGGTAGGTGGCGCTGCGAAATCTGTGCACGCTAAACGCGCTAGCCGTCTCATCTTATCGTTTTTAGTATCTTTGATCATACAAGGCCCGGAACGGTACAGTCAGCTGCCGCAGACTAGAAGTGCGCACCATCATTTCTTACTATATTTTCTTAGTAAATCCTGAAGCCTCCATCTTACCAAGCTTGGCCACTCACAGTCGGCTTCTACCACTATTTCTTTGGTGAACATTTTGCTGTCAGCAACTGGCTGTGCCGTTCCGGATTTAGTATGACCCCCTCCCCCCCCCCCCCCCCCAATAGCCCCGCTTGGACATCGCCCTTAATAAGGTTAAATTAATTCACTATGAGGTCAGTGACGCAACAGCGGGAGCTTCTGCCTGTGAGTAAAAATAGCTGTGTGTGTGTGCGTGTGTGTGTGTGTTTGTGTCTGTGTGTCTCCCTGTTTGTCTTGGACATCGTCTTTAATTAGCTCATATGAATCCATGATTATGTCAACAGTAATTTGTTGTAGGGAAACAGATGGCAGAAAGTAAGTAAAGTTATTGGTTGATTTACATTGAAGGTCGGGTTAACAAAGGGTAAGGGTATTGTATAAAACAATAAATCAAGGAAATAACAGATTACGCTGTGCTGAGCACAACCGGTCAGATTTAACATTGTAAGATTATCTTAATGTATGAAATATATTACAGCAATGATTAATATGGCAAGAGATACGTGTTCACTCTGCGGGGGGTCCAGGCTTTGATTGGTGATCATAGTTGCACAAAAATGACGAATATTTTCATTTTTTAATGGATTTGTTTCATTTGAAATGTAAAAAAGAACAAATGATTTGTGAAACGTCCTGAAACTCCCTCGGTGAATAAACATCTTCATTATCATTATTATTTTTATAATTATTAAGTTAGTATTAGGTTAAGGACAAAATGAAGTATGACAAATTATTGTTTCTGAGAAGTGCTTTATATAAATGCCATTCCACTATCATTGTGTATTCGCTCTATATTTTCACAGCTGAAGTGGCGCCCATAACCGTTTCTGATCAAGGTAAGTCATTCTGTGCTTGTCATTTACTAACTAACGTACCCTTGCGGCTCATTTCGACGGTTTTGCCGAATGACGTCAAAACTGCCGAAAGCGGAGCAAATTCCCAGTCACTGTG
>OZ007576.1:49851500-50000495 GCA_963931925.1 Onchidella celtica
TCTTGTTTTTGAATTACAGCCAATCATTGTGAGTGCAGTGAGCATGCTCAACCGACGTGCCAATAAGCAAATCTTTGCCCGTGCGCATGCTCAACTGCCGTTGATTTGGGGGGCGGGGGGGGGGGGAGATACATCACAATTTTTGACGACACAGGCGAAACGAACCAAAAATTGGACATTTTCAACATTACTCTCTAAACCTGCGTCACGGGTGGACGAGAGATGAGACATGTGTCACTGTGGACTTACCAAATGAATAGATACTTGATTTGTCTCCTTGCACTGCATTTAAATACAGTATCAAATGTGTCTATAGTCGCTGTCCAGCTTGTAAACACAAATAATGAAATAAATAATATATGAAGAATAAAATGTAATTTAAAAATACGAGAATATACTGAGTAGACAGCTTGGCATTTTCGCACCAAAGGAAGGACATGTATTTGCCATAGCTTAATTCTGATTATTATTTTGTAAATGCATAATTTTTGTTAATTTTTTTTTTTTTTTTGATAATATTGTTCAATATTGAATTTGCTGTTCTGAAAATTTTTTGGCGGTTTTGTTTTTTTGAAGACAGTTCTGCTCTCATTGAGCCCGCCGAATGTGACATTATTTTGCTTTCTCTTTTGAATTCGTAAAGCAAAATTTGCCATGATCTGAATGCTCCGGACCGACAGTGTATATTTTTTAAAATTTGATTAGCAGGAGGACTGATCTTTGTAAAAGAGAAGGAAAGAAAGACGCAGGTGGAAAAAACAAACAATAGAGTATTTGATAAATTGCGATTTTGTTTGGGAAAGTGGGGGGGGGGGGGGGGATGGTCTTCGTGAGTTGTCAGGATTGTAAATGACTTGATATGTTGGTTCGTTGTTTTTTTTTTCATGGATGGACAATGTTTTAGATCTGGCAAAATTGAAAATAATTATGACCATTAGTCATTATTGTGCATGTCCTGAATTCAGAAATTTGATCTGACACTGTTTGTTGATTGTTGTATTAAAGTGTGTGGAGAAAGTCTTAAAGGGCCTCAGATGATCATATTTTGCATCATTTTTGCCGTGAACTGTAAGGCAGAACTAAGATAAAATAAGAATCACGTTGTATTATTATCCCCATTAGGGAAATTCATGTTTTATAGAGCGGTTTAAGAGCACAAATAATATAGTGCATACGTCTTACGCATCATTCCATGAACATGTCACCACTGACTAACAGACATATAAATATATTAAGTAACATGTCGTGGAACCTTAATAACACAATGGTACAAAGTTAGCTGGAATGCCTTGTTGAGGAGAATTGCAGTTGGTAATGGAATATTCCGCAGTCTCTTCGTGGTGTTAGATTTCCCGTGAGTTCATACACATTTTTCCGACTACAGGTAACATGCATTAGAAATCATTTGAGTGGCTGGACCGTCATTGCCAATTGTAAAACTTCCTGATTTGATAAGTAGACCCCCCCCCCGCCCCCTGTCAATAAACAAGGCAAGGTGAAATTTACAGCGGTTATCGTGCTGGCGCCTCAAGAACTCAAACCCAGTAATTGACATGCTTCGTTTCCGTCACTAAATTTGAGCTGTAAACCGTCAAGCAATGCTCAGCTGTCATTTTGAGTTAAAGTAATTTTTTTTGTTTAAATGAAAAATGAAATCGAGTTATTAAACCATTCTATCACTCGAATAATTTTCGAAATACGTTTCTCGCACATCGGATGAAAAAAAGAATTATTTTCAAAAGCATGATACACTGCTGTAATGGTATTGTCCACCATTATTTTTTTGTAAATATTATATGGTGCCCGGAGACGACAGGAACATTAATGTTTTGTAACAAATTTTTGAGATTATGGCAGTAGATCATTCGATGTACCCAATCACAAAATAAATGCACCCAAAAAATAAAAATAAAAAAGACCTAAGTGCAACTTCTGTGAATTCAAGTGAAACAGATTAATACAATATTCCAGAAAATGTGTTTTAATTTTGTACCTGAATTAGGGTCCACTCTGAAAGCAAACATGACGCCAGATATGATAATATGAGGCCACTGTTCATCATTAAGTTATACTTGATGGAGCATTCTACACTGTTGACTTTATTTCACTCCTCTGAGCTGTTTTGTTTGTTTGTTTGTTTACGTTTTACAAAATGACTTTGACACGATGTGGTGACGGGATATTTGCTCTGCTCTGTGCGCTACTCACGGATTTCAAAATGGTGCTCGAACTTGTATGTATTCTGCGGGTACACGTGCAATAGAGAAAACTTAGGGCGGGGATCTGGTCTGCGTTCTTTGTAGGGTGAGGGTGGGAGGGGGAGGGGGTGTCTGGATTTTTAAAAAGTTATTTTTTGGAGGTGGGGATTGGAGGGTAGTAAGGGATATAGTCAGTTTTACACTTCAAGAGCCCTGCCAGTAGAAAACGTTTACATGTCCTAGACTCCTTATTAAGACTCTAAAACTATAGAGATGTAATGCAATTTCAACATTTTCATTCATATTTTCGAAAGAACTTCTGATCTGTGAAATAACTTATGGGGCGAGGGTTTGTTTTTTGATGATTACAGGTTTGTCTTTTTTGGGGTTTGTTTGTTTGGTTATATTTTTTCCGTCAAGTTCTGGAAATCTCAGGCTATATTTATGTTGATCATGTAGGTAGAAAAAACATGTACGTTTTGGCATTTGGGCTACCCCCAAAGGTATAGAGATTATACGTCACCCGTGTCTTCACGCATTTAAAATTATAATAATAGACAACAAAAACAAAAGAAACAATAATAATATGTGAATGAAAATTGCTATCTTCATGTGCTTAAGTTCGATATGTTTACATTATGTATGGATTATGTTTCCTGCAACCGTTGTTTTGTTTATTTCCTACCTGTAGGGGAATACCTACCTACCCACCTGGCGGTGGCATTTTCTTTTGATGTATCTAATGCTGTTTTTGATGCATGTATTATGTTTCTCTGCTTTTAAATCTCACGGTTGTGTCATAGACGTGCGATGAATTTGCCCTTCATGACGGATTTTTCATACATGAATTGAGTATAAAAATATCTTTCTCTTTTTGCGTGCATTCTTTATCGCTTATCGAAATCGGTGTATGTTTAAATAAAATTTGACCAGTCAATACACGTGAGACACCTGTTTAGTCTAATTCCTCATTCTTAAGAACAACTTTGACGAGGGAACGGGGGGATGGGGGAGGGGGGAGGGGAGGGGTGGGTACTTAAAACGGAGTATGACCAGGCCATTTCTGGGACGAGTAGTTTCCAGCGGGTTAGTATGTTTAGATACTATTACTTGTCCCGTTTATCCAGCGCGAAACGAACCGAAGATACTATTCCAGACCGAAAAGAATCCTCTGAAAAAAATTCGGTTACATCGTGGTTGGTGAGAAGCAATAATTATTTACTAGACAGTTCAAAATCAAAGGCCCTGAGATTTCAAGTATATCGATTGCAAATTTGCTCAATTCTTGTCAAAACTAAACTCTTATTCAAGTGTCAAAGTACTTTGTCTCTAAGTGACCATGTGTGTTTATGTTACGTCTTAAAGCCACTTTCCATTGTCCGTATTTTTTATGCTTTTTTTTTACGTTTGTATTGCGGACCGAAACTGCAGGTGCAGAAGACGTGAGTAGTTTTAAATATTATGCACCCTATTATTTCACTATGGGTATTTCCACGGCGCATGTAGAAAAATGCACCACGGAAACGAAAAGTACGCACGTCTGCTTCAACACGCATGCGTGAAAGAAAATACGTACGAGAAATACAGGTTATGGAAAGGGGCTTTAATTACTGGAAAGATAACGTTAAACAATTATTATAACATTGTCACTCGTCTTTTTCGTGATTCGTTTTTTTTCATTTTTTCGTCATTTTTGTCCCAGAAAATTACTTTTGTTGTAATGTGAGATTTTTAAACTTGAAATATTTTGATTTGATCTATCTATCTGTACATAAATTTGTGTGGGAAAAAAGTACAAAAACAAAACAAAAAAACAAAAAAAAAAAATAATAATAATAATTACGATGTACTGTAAAAGTGATAACGTGACTGTTGTTAACTTTGACTGGAGAGGCGTGTGTGGAGTGTGACGAGGAAGTAAATTAGAAAGTTATGGAATGTTTTTGCACCAGTTGATAATGTCTTTATCTGTGATTTTCCCCGTTTCAAATCTGATCACATTTTTGTTATGTTTTTATTTCTTTTTTTTTCACAATACTCTTAAGGGCATTTGAAATCTTGCTGTCGGCACCACAGTATTCTGTCCCCTCAGAATTGGCAAGTTAAGTTGTATTTTATTATAAAAGTTAAGACAGTTAAACAGAACATGGAAACTGCTTATAGTGAGTTGTTTGTCCCAATGTTTTAGGTTGTTGTTGTTTTTTTAATCATTGACTATTATCTGTTAGTCACTGTGTGTAATTTCTTTTCATGAAAGTTTAGATAAGGTGTATTTTTTTTTTTTTTTCAATTGCATATTATGGAAAAGGCTTACCTAAGTTAGAGTATAAAACACTTAACACAATGTTGCCTCATTCTCCAGTATGTATGTAAACTTCTGTACTTTCCTGGCCAGTAGGAGAGAAAGGCTGGTTGTCTGAGTGAACTTCCAGAAAGGCGCTTTTTTTTCTTTTTTTAGGTTCCATTCAGAAATGCGGTTTGTTCTCACCCTCCCCAAAAAAGTTCTGCGGGTCTCTGGGCTAACTTTAGAAGGGCTTTTGCTGTTGTTGTTTTTCTAGTGCATTTCAGATGGGGCTCATGTACTTCTTCGGGAAAGAAGTGCTTTGAATGGACAGAGGACTATTCTGCTACTTCGGCCCGTGGTTTTGAACGTGTGTTACTATCATAATTATCGAGATATGCGATCAGACAGAGGACACCCTTGTAGAAAAGAATTGTCGATAGTCTTTGATTCGAAAAAAAAATGCGAGGGAAACAAATGGAGTAACTTTCCTTTTTTTTTTTTTCATTTAGAAAATCATTTTACATGTTTACTGTTTCCAAATGTTAACATTTTGTAGGTTCCTTTTTAACACACGTCATAAAATGTGCGTTTCTCTTTAAAGAGAATGATGTTGTGTGTGGGTTGTTTTTTTTTCAGAATAAAAATGAATAGCAGCATTTCAGTCACCAACTACTGTTTCTGAAAGACAATTAGGAAACAAGAAATTAATTTTTTTTTAAAATTATTGTCATTTGCTAGCCGATCATCTCGTTCAAAGAAAAGGGATGATTAATATAAATGCCCAAGTTTGATTAGTTTGTTTTTTCTTCATTGTTTTATTTGAATACGTCAATTTTGTTTTTTGTTTTTAACGTGTTAATTTCTCGCCCCAGGAAGGAAAACGATATTTTATGCATAGTTGTATATATACATTATATATATATATATATATATATATATCATCCGTGATCTCCACCCGTGAAGAGTTTATCCAAGAATAAATAAACACACCTCACGCGCCGGATCTTGTCCTTCAGCAAAAGGGCGTAACTCAACTGCCGCGAGTGTTTAGCAAATTCATGACAACAACAAAAAAAATCGTGAAAACAAACATAGTTGTAATGTGCATGCTTGCTGCCGTTTTTTGGTTGTTTTTTTGTTTTGTTTTTCCTTTTGTTTAATTCCTTCTGTTTTATCTTCTGCGCCATGTATATAAACTGAAGTAAGATTAATGACTGCAAATAAGGATATCGTTTACGTAATCGCGAGTTTGTTGTAGTTTGTTTTGTTTTTTTTGTCTGAAAAAAAAATATGTACATGCTTTTTTAAGTATTGGCTCACAATTATTATTGTAAAATACGTTTTAAAAAAAAAAGTACATTTAACTATCCAATTAATCAGCTTAATTAATAACGTAACCATGTTTTAGCCTTTCTTGAAAATCAAAGTGTTTGTACATAATTATGTCAAGACAATGTTGTTTTTTTCCTGTTGTTGTTTTTTTTTTCTGTCCAACATCCTTTTACCTCACTTTCAGCACCAGCATTTTGACCAAGTCCTGTGTTCTATAGTCTCTCTCAGGCTGAAAACAAGTATTTCGGGTAATACACAAAATATCATTCCCTACTGTCTCAAAACCAATTCGAGGAAGTCTCAGCAAGAGAGCCCCTTAGCAAAAATATGCATCATCTCTTGAGGTATTGTCAGTAAGCATTTATATATATCATTTCTGGAATTAATTATTCGAGCTAACCGAATCTGGTGATGATGTATTCGTGCAAAAACAGAACAGAAACTGTACAATAAATCACAATAGAATAGAAATCTCTGGGGGTTCTTCACGACATTGGACCATGTGATTTTGCAGTAAGCATTTTTAGGTCATTTTTAGAATTATTCGAGCTAACCGAATCTTGTAATAATGTACTCATGGGTCTGGTAATAAAAGCAAAAACAGAACAGAGGCCGTACAGTACATCACTGGGATAGAAATCTCTGGGATTTTTTTGAGACATGGGACTATGTGATTTTGAAGATTAGAAAAAAATCAAAACGGAATATTCCCAGTTTTCCAGCCTATCTTTCATAATATAGCTGTTCACTCTGTTCACTTTGAAACAAGTTCATGGTTGTAAAGAATCTCACAACTCATTTGGTACTAGATCTATGTTCTTTCTCACGCCACTTTACCCCCAGCAGTTCTCATAGAATCCCATGCAATGCTCCAGGAGAATAAACAAGCTTTTTTTGTTGTTGTTTTTTTTTTGCATTTGCCATAGGGCTCACCCGCGCATCAGTATGGGGATCTCTCTCGTGGCGGCGCAACCTGTTATCTGCCTCCCGTGTCGCCTAACTCTTCACAGTGTGCGATTAGTCACATTTTAACTTTTCTTGTCACTATTGTTTGCTTGTTTGTTTGTCCCAAATTGTTAGGCTTTCTTCTTGAATCAAATCTAAAGGAATTATTGGAAGTACAGTTTATCAAGCCAAACACTAAATTATTTTAAAAGTTTCATTCGCGTGTCAAAGTCATTAAACATGCTCAGGGATGGATGGGATTTCGATTTTGTATTTTGCATTTCCCACAAACAAAACAAAAATAGAAAGTCACAAAACAATTTAGTCTCCGTTCTTTGAGGGAAACGTGTTTGAAAGTTGGATTTATCGATATCAAGAACTGTTGAATTTAGTATTCATCCGCCATGATGACATAAGGTTATGTCATTGTCCATTCATGCAGCAAAGTTTTTCCGCTGTCTCAATTCGTTCTTTGGAGCCTGTCTGCGTTTTTAACCCTTTCGAGGCCATTCTACTAAAGCTGTCAAGCCACTGATAGGTAAAAAGCTACACAATGGTACACAAAAGCTTGGAACGATGTTACAAACCCTTTAGGGTTCGAAATCTTGCTCAGAATTGAGAACTTCGAGATGGGTGGTTTGGATCTCTTTAAGAAAAGGAATTAACCTCTAATTTTGGAATGGATCGTTTTTTGCAAATAAAAGTTGCGCGGGGCTTACCATTAGTATTTGATTGAAGGAGAAGAGTTTGGAGAGGAATGTGCTTCAAATAACATTTATAAAGCACTATCTCGTATTTAAAGTTGATCTCAGAATCAACTTGAGACATGTCTTATGCCTGCAGTGAAAAAACCATACAAACAAAATAGCAAAGGAACAAAAAGCCTTTGCTCAGGAACAGTTCCATAGAGACTGTGACATAACATGTCTGGCGAGCAAAGGGGAGGATAATAATTACTGCAATCTCCAAACGCCTTCAGAACTCCATTGTCCATTGTCAAACCTCAAGGCGTGAGAGATTTAGTAGAATTGTCGTTCGCTCATTCCTAAATCTATTTGGTCCCACTCAATAACACCAAAGATAATAGAAACGATAAGATGAGACATTCCCTTCTTCGCACCTCTAAAAAAAAAATCGTGCACGCAGTTTGTGCGCTGATCGGGGTTGGGGTCCATGGCGCATTGTATGAAAAGAATGCTTGATATAAAGATAAGTTAATGATGCCAATTTGTTAGAGTACTAATGCGACTGAAAAAAAAAAATAGCAAAAGTTTTCCCACAGGGATCGAAGTTATAATTACAAAATAAGTGACGTCAATCAAGGCCATTAGCGATAGCTGGACAGTGCATAAAATTCAATATTTTCCCTATTTGGCTTTCTAAAATACGGCACTGTCCATGACTTCCGTACATTCGCCGTTAGGCGGCGGTGAGAAATCGGTGCACTCTAAACCTGCTAGCTGTCCCATTTTATTCTATCAAGTATCTTTGATAACATTTGGCCATAAAACTTATAATAATATGGTCGTGCACATTTTACGTACGTTTTTTGTTTCTGTTATTTTGCTATTGTTGTAATATCTGTCTTTCTCTCTCTGTTTGTAAACTATTGCACGATACTGGACAATTCCATGTACATGGTAATTTTTTTCCCTTTTTGTACGAATTATGTAAACTTTATTCTTGAAACTACCATTCTTTCATCCGGCTAGCATAAAAAGACGATAGTTTTAATACTAGTAATAGCGCTCAGCTGAACTTGTCAGAAATTAAACATTACTTTGCATTTTTTCCGCTGCAAATGTTCACATTTTTTAAATGTTCATTCGGTCTGTTTTCTGTGTCTAAATTTTTAACTCCCACAAATTTTAGGTATTGTATTGCTGTATTACTAAATTTTTATATTGCTGTTATTGAAAAACTAAATTTTTTTTATTATTACTATTATTATTGTATTTTATTTTTCTATTCATTTTGAAAGAAATTATAATACCATAAAAATTATGAAAAGAACGGAAATACTATAATGAGGTCATTTCAGTGAACATTATTGGAAATGCTTAAAAATGGTGTTAATTCTATAATCCTTGTGGATTGCTTCTAAACACCTGTAATTGCAAAACCTGTTGTTGTTGTTTTTTTCATTTGAGGATTACAAAAGGATATTTGCAGCAGTTTATTAACAGTGTTTATGTCTCTAACACAATGGAAGTTCCCACATTTTATACTGCCATTACGTCACTAAATGTACAATGATAATAATTCTGTATCGGGCCATTGTGTGGAACGGGAAATCCCGCGGGGTGGAGGTGAAGAATTTCGTATCTAGTTTTAACCATCATTGTAAAACACGTAAATTCATGTTGGTTTGGAAAACAGCGCATTTGTAGCTCTATAAATTACAGTCATGTTTCTATTAATGTAAAAATACTTGTATTTGTCGCTGCTTTGCTTTTGTTAATTCTGTATGTTACCGCAGTACAATGCGATGTCTAAATGCACCGTTATGTTTTTACTATGGATGAGCAGATAGTTAAACGTTAAAAACGTTAAACTTAGGTGCAGCAAGGATCGATCGGGAAGCAAATGGGTTCCAGCCCTACAGACGACATCTTGCAGGTCTCTCAAACACTTTTTCACACCTTTCACCCCAGTTTCTAGTCTATAAATCCTCTCCATAAACACCACAAAAATGATGAATAAAAAAAGAGCAATTGATACCAACAGAAGGGTATTTCACATGATAGATACTAATGGGTACTAAATTTTCATAAAATGTGACTTACTGGGTTCTTCCAGGTTATATAGAGCAACTGACAACATGATCTTGATTTGTATTAATCGGTCTTCAAGAAGTTTTTGCAAATCTTGTTACTGGAGATCAAAGTTTAAGGTAACATGAAAATATTCCCCAAAAAAATTTTAAAAAAAAAAAAAAAGCCCAGAGAGAATCACTATCGGTACCACTCCCAACCTTTCTGCCACAAAATACTGGCAAAGAGAAATCAAATGTTGGGTGTATCATTTGCGGTAAACATCACTAGTCCACCTTTTTCCCGGCCGAAATAACTAACCAGACTGTTATTATGGCCATAAAAGTCATATTTCTAAAACAGCTTTTTCGAATTCTCTGAAACGGGCAAGTCACATCGGCGTTAGTCACAAAGACATGACAGCTACACTATGTGCGCACATGTACACGAACGCCTTGTTTTCAAGCCATATTATTATTATTATTATTATTATCATTACTATGCTATTTTGTTATTGTTGATGTTTTGTATTCAATGTAAATAACAGGAAATAATAATTATACTTTGAGCTGTAACTATACTTTTATTTAGGCGTCATGCTACATGCTTTTATAAATTATTCCATTTCTCACCAAAATATGTTCGTTTCTCGAGTTATTTATTCGTTTTTGCTCATGCTTGCTCGTCTATGGTCGTGTTTGTATGAAAGAATTAAATCGAGGGCCGCGTGGTGAAGTATCGTAACCCAATTTTTACACATTTTTCAGGAGAAGTAAAAACCTGAATGACTTTTTAAAAAAATATTATTTAATCAGACAATAAAAAAAATATTTAAAAAACGCCATAAAATCTTTATTTAACCCATAGTTTTCAGAATTTAACCCCAATCTAATAACGCAACCTGCCGGCTGTCAACGGCTATGAAGCATGCCAAATATCTCAAGTTTTGAAGAGAAAAAAAAAATAAGTCGAGTTAAGATAGTTTACCATGGCGGTTCTCAAGAACATGAGACCATGAAAGAAATCTTTAGGGTGGCAACCCACACTGACAGTACTTGAGTCTGTACTTTTTTTCTTTTTTTTTTCTTTCTCATTTAAAATCCACACTCTAGTAATTAATTGTGCAAACCACCCGTTTTGTAACCAAAAACAAAAACAAAAACAAAACGCAGCAACAAGACACCGAGCAAGACTCACCGATCCTAGAACAGTCAATCTGCACATCTCTCCACTCCCACCCCGTCTTGCAACCCCACAACAAGCCTGACCCAATTTTTAATCAGTCCACCCGCATTCCACCCAGTTTGATTTGGTTTTTTTTTTTTTTATTATGTATTTATTTTTTTCCGTCTAACCGACTTTCGTGTCCATTGACGGTCACTAACCGGGCACCAAAATACCAAGACAGTGGCGTAGAAAAGGCAAAGAGCACCCGTGGGTAAAGTAACTTTGGAAGACACTCCTCAAGAACATTAATTTTTTTTTTTTTAATGTTATTTTTTTTCCTTGCGCAATGATTGCAAAATTGAAGTTTTAAATTCCTTTTTTAGAATGGGATTCTTCCCGATAAACCGCCCACCTTTTGGTCTGCACTGGTGACGCACACATTAAATTTGGTAATGGTTTTGCCCACTTCTTCCTCGTTATATTCCTCATTAAATCGTTGGCCAAACGTCTCATCTGACCACGCTCAGAACTGTACAGAACTATAACCATACTCCACAATACCTTCATGCTCAGCGATATGGACAGTGCATATCCGTACAATGACGTAGAACATACACCGGAATACTATATTACTGACCTTGTTAATTTGCATAGTTTTTAAAAATATGAATCGGCTTAGTAGCAAAACTGCTCCGAGATTGCGTGATCTGCGCTAATAATATACTGTCTTGAGTGTACGTCGATCACCAATGGTTACCCCAAGCCCTTTTCGCCTGATTAGTCAATCTGACTACCGCCCATTGATACAAACTGACTAGACCCTCATGCACCCAGGTCCATCTGACTATTCCATGTGTTGTCACTTTAAATTCGTGAACACCATACCAAGTTTTGTTTCAGCAAACCTTCACCAGTCGCGCTTTTTGGTAAATATGTTGTACGGATACGCACTGTCCATAACCATACAACATGTTGTACGGATATATACATTTCCATACTTTTTATGCAGCGGCGTACCAACAAGATGGCGGCACAGGTTTACCGTGAGTAGGGGGTTAGGAATGTTGTTGTTTTTTTTTTAATTATTTTTTTACGGAGGCACTAAAATCTGTTCAGTGCTTACGGCTTCTAAAGGCCTTCCACCAACAACCCGTTTGGCCTGTGAAAAGGACTACAGAATTGGTGATATGCGGAGGTTACTTAGGACGGGCGTACGGAAGGTTGCGGGTGGCAAATGATATTTAGAGTTTAAACAAAGAGAGAATGAAACAAGACAAAACAAAATAAAAACAAAGTTACCGCATAATTCCTTAAACTCAGGTAAAAGATTTTTGTTTTTGGAAACACTTATGTGTTGTGTCCTTCAGTTTTTTTTTATTTGTTTGTGGTTGCTGATACCAGTGATAGCGTCGACGTTTTTTGTTTTCAGTCGTCATCGTCATGTTACCCGGATGTTTGTGAGCGTATGTGTGGGCGTGTAGTTTATTACATTCACAAGTATGGTAATGTATTGTGTGGGCGTATGTATGTTAGAGTGATCCCATTTGTGTGTATGTTACAGTGATCCCATGTGTGTGTATGTTACAGTGATCCCATTTGTGTGTATGTTACAGTGATCCCATGTGTATGTATGTTACAGTGATCCCATTTGTGTGTATGTTACAGTGATCCCATGTGTGTGTATGTTACAATGATCCCATTTGTGTGTATGTTACAGTGATCCCATTTGTGTGTATGTTACAGTGATCTCATGTGTGTGTATGTTACAGTGATCTCATTTGTGTGTGTATGTTACATTGATCCCATTTGTGTGTATGTTACAGTGATCCCATTTGTGTGTATGTTACAGTGATCCCATTTGTGTGTATGTTACAGTGATCCCATTTGTGTGTATGTTACATTGATCTCATGTGTGTGTATGTTACAGTGATCTCATTTGTGTGTGTATGTTACAGTGATCCCATTTGTGTGTGTATGTTACAGTGATCCCATTTGTGTGTATGTTACAGTGATCCCATTTGTGTGTATATTACATTGATCTCATGTGTGTGTATGTTACAGTGATCTCATTTGTGTATGTATGTTACAGTGATCCCATTTGTGTGTATGTTACATTGATCTTATGTGTGTGTATGTTACAGTGATCTCATTTGTGTGTGTATGTTACAGTGATCCCATTTGTGTGTATATTACAGTGATCCAATTCCCAATTGTGTGACGTTAGTTGGTGGATGTTTCTGGCAGGATCGTGTCTTGTCCTCCTATCATTCTGCTACATTCTGTCTATCGTCTTGACCGCTGTCGTGTCCACATGCTTTCTCCAAACTCAAGCTCAGAACTCCCACTTGTGTGTCTGTTAGTGTGTTGTAGTTGACAAATACAGACGTAATTAATGGGCTATGGGAGGGAGAGAGTGTGGTAAAGACAGGATTTTTTTATTTTTTTTTGAACCGGTAAAATTCGGTCAATGTTTTGTAAAGAATAAATAAAAACATGCATAAAAAGCCACGAATGCAGAGACGTTTCTTGCGTCTTAATTTGAGCAATTGGGGCATTTTTCTTTAGCCTTGTAACGCCCAGACATAAAGACGTCGAAAGCCGTATCCAAAACTTATGAAACAGGCAAACCTATTTTAAATGAGCCAAATAAAATGCAAAAATATCAAAATAAATCACGAAAATTTCATTACTGATAAATTGGAAAATACACCAAAGAAAACAACAATAAAACAAAAACAAATTCAAACAAAGTGTGTTGTGTTACGTGTTGCAAATATGGTACATCAGGCTCTAGAGGGTTAAGTATTTATACTAAAAATAGAAATAAATCAAAGAAACGTTATGTTTTGTAAACTCTATTACATAAAATGAGCAAAGCGCTTGTGGTTTTTTTTTTCCATTGAATTCCGAATTAGCTGGAAAACAACTTTGTGTAATATTTCTAAAGTTTTGTTGATATAAGTACGTTATATATACATGCCTATCCCTAACCCCATCCTTATCCTCAAACCTAATTCTAATCGAATCCCTAACCCTGTCCCTTGCCTGTTCAACCAAAAAACAGTAGGAAAACAAAAAGAAAATCTGAAAGAATAATTAATTAAAGGCTGTTAACAGAAGTTTTTTCTGGAGGAGCTCTCTAGCTGAGGAGTCACAAAAGGCTTTAAAATACGGAACCATAGCGCAAAAAAAAAAATTACGATGGAGATACATACTTGTAACAACATTCAATTTCTTAAGCAGCGTTTTTTGGTGTCTATAAACCGCCCTAAAAGCCAAAAAAAGAAATCAATAAATTCATTATATAATGTTATTATTTTTTTATCATTCGTCTTACTATTAATACTACTATTATTATCATTATTATTATTTTTTATATTTATTTTTTGAGGAAAATGGCATTTTAATTTCGATACTTCATTCTGTGGAAGACACAATTACACTAACAAAATTTTGTTTTTGTGAATAATAAATTTGGAAAAATTCAAACAAAATATTCAACGGGACGACTGCGTACTTACATTACTCTGCCACCATGGAAACATAAATAGCCTTCTATAATGCATTTTAAAGTCACATGTAGTAATAATGTGCCAATAGAATTTCGATGCAGCAACAAACAATAATTCGGTTACATACAACTGTGTAAGGGGGATAATCAAGAAAAAATAGATGTGAGACATCCTTGCCCAGAGGGTGAAAATGATTATAAATCATGCAAATCATATGATCACCATAATCTAGCATAAATTACCCAGTCACATAACAATTTCTGCTACTCTCATAGAAAAATGATTATCCATCTCAACACATAACATTACTTCTTGGAATAATTTACGGCATTCCTATTTTCCTCAACCCTCGATTCCCTAAAGCATTTTAACCAGAAGAGAAGGTACTAGAAAGTAAAACTATAATAGTACCAAATCTTTCTTTGCTGATTTCGCATCAAACACCACTATTAGAGAGACTTTACACTATGTGACCACACACAAGAAGTCAGAGACAGCAGGCATGTCAGAATCTGCTGACTGTGTTTGGTGATGTTCTTGCAAACAAAAAGTGTAGATTTTGTCTGAAATGTAAATCTCAATAAGACAGTGAAATCAATCTTGTAAAATGTGACAACCTTTTGTTTTGGAAAAGAAACGCCAATTATAAAGCTTGTGAATTCACAAATCTTAACATCGATGATGTGTGTCGGAATTCCAGTGTGTGTTAATATTTGAAGGGTGAAGAATCTTCTCAGTCTCAGTAGCATACTGTGAATAAATAAGTGAATTAAGATCAGCCAGTTAAAAATACATTGTCACTTATGTTGAAAGATTAAAGTTACTCGTCAAGGACACGGAAGAAAACAAATCTTTTTCTCAATTATAGCAAAGCAAAAGGCCATTGTGAAATGCTCATACTATTTGGAATTGGACAGACGTTTTTGCACCTTATTTTGCTTTCAGTCAAAAAAATATATAAATTTTATTATTTCTTTTGATTAAGCCAAACCTGAAGGTTCCCAAACTGAATAAAATTATGTCATGGGAGATTAAAAGAAAAAAATGTTTAAAAAAAAGAGAGAGAGAGAGAGAATTACTTATATATTCATCTTTCCATTGGCATAATAATTGTAACGAACAAGGAGTTCCATTTTACCGGAACAAACACAGAATTGATGTATTCTCCTTATTCGCCTCTCTCCTGAACCAGCCTCACCCTGCAGAATTCCTCGGGAAAAAAAAACAGGACAGAATGCTTTACCCTAACGCAAAAATTGTCAAACTACAGATCAAGTCAATGGGTGTCAAGGGAGTGGGGGGGGGGGGGGCAAATGAGTGAAATAACGTAGACAAATATCAAAAGAGTGATGTAAAAGTTACCATTATGAACTGGCCACTATCAATGAAGTGACGATGTAAAATGTTTCTTTACCGACATGCCGGTAGGCAGAACCGCCGGCTCTGCAGGGTTTCCTGTGAGTCCCCCGGCAGAATCGGCGGTTCTGCCTCCGGTATCACCAGTGACTAGTTGCCCTGGGACAATGGCTTCACATTTCTGGCGACAGTTTTTCATCTTTATCTCCATCATTTCCCCAAGGCCAGTCAGAAGAAAGAATTTTCGGCTGTCCATGCGGCTTCCTTTCTGTCCATGTTTGAATCATTTTTAATCATGTTTCTGTGAATACATCAATTGCAACAGTTTGGCAGCAGGGAGCGGAGAAAGTGAATGACCGTGCGTTCCAATGATTTTTTTTTTTTTTGTAAATGTTTTTCATAGCTTGTTTGCATTTGTATTTGTATTTTGTATACTTCTTTAATCCCATTTGGGAAATTTGCCTTTGTGTCATTGCAGCCTAGTTACAACTGGAGCAGGCACGTCGTCGACTTCTTCTGTAGCCGTCAGGCCAACCCTAAACTTGAACAGGGTATTCAAACCTGATTACTTGGCAAGTTCAGGCTTTGAGTATTGCAGTGTGAAAGGTTGGGCAATGTCACTCAACTGTACCACACGGCATATTGATTTATAGTGATGGGGCTGTTGTTACTTGTACGTACGTACTTCGAGCGTTTTGCACTGGGGCACGTACGTATTATGTACCAATCTCTAACCCCGTCCTTATCCTCAACCTTAAATCTTATCGAATCCCTCACTATGTTCCTTACCCTTTCAAACAAACAAACAAAAGAAGAAAAAAACAGGAGGAAAACAAAAACAGTATCTGAAAGAATAATTAAGGCTGTTGTTAGGAGTATTTCGGGGAGGAGCTCTCTAGCTCTGGGGTCACAAAAGACTTTAAAATACCTAAACCTAGAGCAAAAAACATGGGGCACGTACGCACAAGTAACAACCATCGGGTGCTTCAGTCGAGGACCGCAGTGGGATGTGAAAAATACTACATGGTACAGTAAAATGCAGTTATAATTAAACATTTTCCTGGTTCAGTGCTATTCTTACAAAGTTCAGAAATGAACACATTTTAACACTACCTTGAGAACTGAAAGTAAGCTTTAATATCTCATACCCGAAGAACGCACTATGCCTGCGGATCCATGAAAGAATTATTTTTCCGACGTGGACCCGAAGTGCATCATGTCAGTTCTGAAAGAGGTCGAACTCTACAAGTTCAATTGACAGACTTTTGTCATATTTACAAAATTCATAGACATTCATGTTTTAGTTAATACGGGCCTATTCCCGTTAGATCTGTCACTCCACTTTTATCTGATCTTACCAACAGGCAACTGAGGGCTGAAAACTCGGCCAAAGAGAGATAACTAAAAAAAAACGTGAGAGGCACAAAGTGGCCGTTATCGTGCCGACGAGCCGTTAAACCAAAACTCAAACGTACAAAGTTCAGAAATGAACAAATTAACACCGACTTGAGAACTAAAAGCAAGCTTTAATATCTCAAAAATACTTCACAATAAATTAAATAATAAACCATATACTTTCTACTGCACAAACTGAGACTGAGATTATACAAACATTGTACGACTAGGAATGCATCAGCCACAACTGAAAATAAAATACAACAATTAATAGTAACATTTTAGATGTGTGTATGCTATGACCCCTTTCTCCAGCATGGAAAAATGTCATTCATGGGTAAAGTGTTATGATAAAAAAAGCAATTTATGGAAATTTCCAAAGTAAATTTTCATGGAATTGCAAAAATAAAGCAATAACCAAATCTGTTAGCCTTAAAAAAGACTCATTGACAAACTAAATTTGCACCATAATATCAAATATAATAAAAATAGCCACCGATTCCTTTTCAGGTTGATAAACCCATTATAAAAAAATCAAAAAAATCAACACCACTGGTTAAAAAAATATGCCACTAAATTTCATGAAACTTTTCATTACAAGAAAGAAATAATTTAAATACCCCTACTTAAAATTTACCTGAACCTAAATTTAGCATCAACGCAACATATAAAAAATGCACCAATTAAAACAACAATAGCCACTAAGAGATATATATATACCTCGCCTCTGAAAATAGTTTGAAACTGATCCTCCGCTCTGTGTTCGGAGATATCATGTTACTTCTGATTCCGAATCTCCTGATGCCAGTTCAGAATTTCTAAGTAACATAATTATTTTTACATAACTTATTCTCAAACTCCCAATACATGTACTGAAAAATATAAAAAGCACTACAATTATTGGCAAAGACTGCCATATCTTTCCCTATATTGCAAGGATGGCCAAACAACAGCTCACGTGCCACCTGTGGTTCCTTGGCCTCCAATACGCGGCTCCTGGAAATATGTTGGATGAGCTCTATTTTCATCACAACAGTTTAAAAAACTGCATACACCAGTAAATATTGTTGCACACATGTATTTTATAAAAACGTAAATCCTAATATTCAATTTGAACTTTTTGTAGCAACATTTGTATGTAACAATAAAATTGTGTGAGTAAATTTTGATCACATCTTGTGGCTCTCGAACTTTTGAAGTTTATTGTATGTGGCTCTTACATTAACCAAGTTTGGCCACCCCTGCTACGTTGTATGTATTCTGTAATAGCACTGTCAAATCTATATTACATCCACTGACAAGCTGAAGAGGACTAAAAATCCACAGAAAGAAGTAACTGAGATTACTAAAAAGCAAAAACAACAATTGCATAACTATAAGAAGTTATATTATGCTAAAAACAAGCTTAACTCTTTCCATGCCAATCCCTGATATATCGTCGATATGGCCGACCGCCTTCGGACCAACCCATGATCTGTCGTCGATATCAATTCCGGGGTTTCTTTCATTTCGCACGACTCTGCCCTTCCTTTTGCTTGTACTTTATATTCTTATCTATCAATCATACACTTCTTTATGTGTTTTTCAGCTTCATCATCCATTTTCCTTCAATTTGATATAACAAACATGCTTAGGTTTCAATGATTTGAGGTAGATCTAGATCTAGTAAAATTCTCAATTTTCTGATTCACCCTTGCTTTGATTTTTCGCGAGCAAAAAACCCTTGGCACAAACGTGGAAATGGCCCTGGCATGGAAAGAGTTAACCCTTTCAGTGTCACAGACCTCCATCGCGGTCGCCGGCATTTTGCTAACTCTGTGTACTAAGACCGCTATAGCTATGATAAAAATATCATGTGAATACAAATGAGGGCACTATAATTTCTTTTCCATGAGTTTCAGAAGTAATTTTTGGGCAATATAAAATTTGCCACTATGTCCCATGGCTGGGACACTGAAAGGGTTAACAATCAGGAAAAATAGAATGTTTTGTTCTTTCACTTAGTTTGTACATAATAACAGATCTTGTAAAGTTAACGTTAGATAATAACAAACTGCATAATTATAACAATGCAACAATATACACAACTTACAACATGCCGAAATCTGTATCTACAATACTGACTAAAGTTAGCATCACTGAATGCCACTATACCATATTGCTTTTACTCAATAAAACTGGCATATGTACATCAACATCCTTAACACTCTAGAGCCTAGATATAAAGTACCTTGTCCAAAACTTTTGAAATAAACACAATTTATCTAAAGTGAATGAAAAAAAAAAAAAAAAGAAAGAATGAAAGAAGGAAAGACTATATTAGCAAGTAAAATAAAGAGAACTTAAAATTTTTTTTTCAACCTTTGGAACTTCAGGCACTAAGTGAAATCTTTCAAATGTGGCATGCAGGGCATTACAAGGTTAAACACCTACTCAACCATTTTCTACATTTAACTCTTTGTGTGCCAATCACCGCTATATTGATTCTTCCGCTAGTCACATTTGTGCCAAACACGGATGTATTGTTGCAAAAGAATGCTATGGCTATTTTGTTTCGGGAAGAAAGAGAGTCGACTATCTATCAATCAATGTTGCTGTAGTTAATCTTCATTCATCTCCCCCACCATGGTCTTCCTGTATTGGCGAATGTGGAAAAATTCATGGCACACAAAGAGTTAAGTACAAACACTCTGTAAAACAGAAAGACAGTATGAGAAACACTGCTCTAATAGCAATTTTGAAACTTCCTGTATAGCCAAAAGATGGCATATAAACAATGAACCACACTAGTGTCCACACAGAGAAAGAACTAATTTCTAAAACCATCTCATGATTCCGAGATCCCCTATGTTCCACTATGTTAACAAAAAAAAAAACAAGAAAAAAACGAAGATCTTTCAATTTGATTTTTCAAACAAGTACATCAAGGCTGACAACAAAAGTGCACATTCAACATTTTCCTCCTGTCGACGGTTAACAACCAGAATGTGTTATGCCCAATTTTATACATTGTTCTTATATGACGCAAGACACAAGGTGTGTGACTTTATTACATAACCCAATAAAACTATTCACATGACCATAATATTATTGGAGTTATTGCAATTATTTGAATTTTATTGAGGTTACAAATTTCAAACTCATTTTTCTCAATCTGACGATTTTGGACAGAAAACATTCCGGTCGCTAACTGAGTTTACAACAGAGTACACTGTAGAGTATGCAATATCTGACAAGAAATACAGTGCTCAAAGATTTACTGATTTGATTAACCTTTTCGCATTGTGGAGCTCGTGGCCCTCGCATGCCCACTATACATTCCACCTTTATAGTGGTTATTACCTGCGTATGCACCATTTCGGGGTGATTTTGAAAATTCATTTCAAATCTTCTGACAAAGCTAGAAAATATTTGGTATCATTGGAAAGCTTCCTCAGGGAAGAATACTGACAATAGTAATTTAGTATGTTTACAAACACAAAAAAAAAACAAAAAACGGTATGTGCTAAGAAACCACATGTTGTCCCAGGTGGTGCAGGGCGCCGTGAATGGGAGAGTGAGTAGCCGCACCTTGCAGGCGCCCAGTGTATCGATAGTATGTAAAACAGCCTGCACCCGAAAGGTGCCGGGTGATGTATAAAGGTTAAACAAAAAACAACAACAACAAAAAAATAACAGAATTCAAACTCCTGGAAGAGGAAGAAAATAGGAAACCCTTATAGGAAGAGAAACCTTATCAAACAAAAATAACCACCTCCCAGACTCAAGATGTGAGTGTGGCCCAGTCTCTGCAGAGAGTAAGAAAGTCTCACACTGTTTAACAGGAGGTCTCTTCCCCTGAAAACATCCTTTATTCTCACTCTTCCAAGAGCTTAAAGTCTCCACACTGATTCCAACACTGTCCTATGTCAGGACTACATCAGGCTAAACGATACGCAAGTTTCATTGAATTACTATTACAAGTTTGGATGCCATTTTGATTTGACACACATTATCTAGAAACGTTTTTTTACGTTCTTGAATACAACTATAAACAAATCTACATATTTTACATTATTTCACAATGTGGTGCAGGAGAATGCCACATAATTCTCCCCCCCCCCCCCCCTCCATTCTTTTTCCACTAATCAATAAAAGAAAAAACAAAACCAGTGTCAATATAAATCATGCTCCTCACTACTGATGGGAACTGATATGCACATGAGTGTAATTATACGGATTATCAACATCACTAAATATCTTAGGTGATGTTAACCCTCTAGTGAACAGCATTCCATATCTGAAATACGACACCAAAGTCCAATGTTCTGTAATTAGAACATTCCTTAATTTACCCAGAAAATAAATTATTTTCTGCGTAAATTATTTATATTTCTGCATCCATTTGATCCTTCAAATTAGTTTTTCAAGATTTAGGACTGTTATGCTGGCTAGTAAATATGGCGGGACATTAGAGGGTTAACATGATAGTGAAGGATTGTCCAGTACATGACTTCTGACAAGAATTAACTATAAACAATCATACAAAAATAGGCTCGAGAAGTGTGTACATGTATTATATGATTGTATACCATGGCAATGACTAATCGCTCTTCTGAGGTATGAAAGAGACTAGATTAAAAACACAGTCCTCCCCTAGTCTTTTTTTTCCCTTTGATAACTTCCTGTCCCTGATCCTATGGTAGGTAGGATCAAGCATCTGGTCTCCTCAGATAAGGATGAAAATGTGGAGAGCCCATGTGCATGTTGCGCATGTTAAAGATTCCTTGGCAGTTGAAAGTCAAGAAGGGCAGGCCGTACAAAGTCGCTGCCTGGGCAATATTCTAAAAAAATTATCCCCACCACAAAAAAAAAAACGCACAGAAACAAGAACAAGAAATATAAAAGAAAAAAAAGTGAGGTGTAGATGCCGTGGGCAGTGAATCTCCCAAAAATAAAGACCTAAGCCTTTGAGTACTGAGCATTATTGTTGCTGATGATATCTTCAATTATGAAAATTTGCATTAGTACCGTAGTCACATTTTCATATAAATTAATATGACATAAATACGTCATCACTGGCCACTCTGGACTTTGAATATGCAGGAGAAATAACAGTCAGTTCAAACACCATTCAAAAAAGTTTGCCGCCTGTAACGCTCTTACTCTTAGAATGGTTACATTCTGGACACTGCTAATTTATCTCGGGCCTCTACAAGGAAATATTGCCTAGAGTTGCCTTTTTGGAAATCCAAATGATATGAGTGGACAATCCATACAAATCTGTCTACCACACTTTTGTCAAACAAAAAATTGGTAATTTGCTTCCACTTTATATCTGAAACGAACATACATTGTCTGATTTTTTAACCCTCATCCTGGTTGTCGGACCTAGGTTGCGATCGTACCCAACCCAAAACCCGTTCTCTGGTTATCGTGACACAAGTCCTTTCTGAGGTGTCTTCGCAAGTCTCCCCGTTTTTATAATCTCTCTCTGTGTGTGTGCATGCGTGTTTTTTTTTTTTTTTAAGGAACTAAGGTGGTGGGGACTTGTGCGGCCCCAAGCACAAGGCAGGAGGTCGGAATATGAAATGAAAGATTATTAATGCAATTTTGATAAGTTATATTGCCTCAGTAGATGAAAATCTATTTCAGTTTAAATTCCATAATGTTTGTCTTTCCTGGAATATAAAACATAATACCTAATTCACAGTTCTGGACCGAGAACACAGAATGCTAATTAACTGGAAATCGTCCAACACCATTAACGAGCCACATTCAATTCTGTCAGCAAACTAAGTAAAAATGCTTATACAGCCAACAGGTATACTTTTTGCCACAGAGATACACCTGTCTGGATATCATAATTGTAAAAATTAAAACAATAGTGTTTTTCACATCAGTGTTAACTTTTCAAGAAAGAACACTACAGGTCTCTGTAGAGAAACCAATACAATCTATCAAGTAAAAAGATACCAAAGCACCAGGAGCATTTTTCAGGATTCACACCTGCATTAGCCCACAGGCATCGCATCAAAAGCTCCGATAAAACTCACAGACTACATGAAACAATCCAGTTTCTGAGAGCAAATCACATTAACAACACTGTCTGAGGTAGGGGAATGGTTGAACAAAACATCTGAATCAGATACCACAATCACAAACTGAAGCAAAATAACACTTTTTGCAAAAGGAGACTCAACTGCTGTTCTATGGAAAAAGACTGAAAATACCAAAACAAAATTTTACAAGGGTCACTTAAACATTTCACTCTGTGCCCTGCTTTATTCTTTGTTCAACTCCTATTTCATAATGACCACAAGAAACTAGTAGCCGTTCATCATATTATAAAGAAGTAAGGCCTACAATGTAATTATGGAAGGCTTTTTAACCGCTGAGCCTTAAAACTCTACAAAATGTGTTATGCATAGAAAGACGTAAAGGCATATTAAAAAGGTCTTCAGTTCGCTATATTTTTAATACTTTTGTTGATTCTGAGTCACAAATGAGATAAACAAATGAAAGTGTTCTGACATTTTGAGCTGGAGAAAAAAAAACTGCATTTCCCTTGAGCAGAATTAAAAAGTATGACAGGACATTTCATTCTGCGTCTCAATTTATACACTGGTGATCGAAATGCAACTTTAAAAATCATATCTATGTATTCCCCAATTCAGTGGGCTAATTACCCACTACAAATTATAATCCGGATATCAAAACATGCTACAAAATGATGTTATTGTCAGAAAGTGAATTTGACATACACAGTCACAAACTTTTTCCGTAACACAGCAGTAAATTATCCTTTGTAAAAACAGTGGAATGTAACACACAAAACTATACAGGTAGAATGCGCATATCCACCATCTTGTCTGTCCGGACCCACTTAAGGCGTTGCGAACCAATCGGCGGCGAGTTTTAAAAAAGTTCACCACAGTAAACGACACGTGTGTATATGCACATGGGAGACATTCGGTCAATTCTTTCACTTCCTTTCTCTTGTTTACACGGATGGTAGGGAATCGGACCAGCTTGGATACATCCTTTCCACCCCTGCCACAACAGTCAACTGCAATGCAACCAGCAGGCATTTTAACCGCTTAGTCACATCTCGAAGTTACACTCATCAGCTAATCCACCGGCCATCTTGTTTGGCGGAAGTACAAAACAAAAACTCTGTGACGTCATGCGCATTCTACCTATACTGTCTCTGATGGCTTGCTTTTTTTTGCATTTGTTGGTCATAACATCTGAATTTTAGCAAATAGTAAATAGATATTGAATAAACTGCTATGAATTAGCCTTTCAGAAACGTGATAATCAATAAAATGAACTCATCAGAATTATCATAGCACGACCATGTCCTTTGTCCGGCCAGCGCCTTCACAGAATGTCAATTTGTTTTGGCCGTACGTTTAAAAACGTGATGCATCCAGGAACAAGGCGTCGTTTGGCTGAGTGGGTTACGTGGGTTTCTCTTTTCAAAGCTTTGCACAAGAATGTTATTTCTTCAATCGACCGGATATGAAAACTGGGCATTAAATAAAACTCATGGTATCTACATGTGTAAATTCATGTGTGTAACTACTGTAACTTCATCACAGAAACTTACTCGTGAAGATTCAAGATGGAAATATGCCATTCTGCTTCCTTACTGTACAGCCACAAACAACCGCCAGAACTGGATCATGCTTTGTTCCAGTTCAGCCAAATTATGCCTACTTTTTTTGCAAACACCAGCTAAACAATGTCAGATATACTTTTTTCCAGTATAGCAGGACATAGGACATCCTACATTCAGTAAAATACGTTATGATCACAAGTGACACCCTGATATGAAACCAAATATCTCAGAATAAGAATATTTCTAAATTCTGAGGATTATTGACATAGTAAATATGATTCATCACAATTTGTTCATGATATTTAAAAGATGAAACAATAAAATATCTTCAGATATGTTGAAAATGACCTATTCAGTTCTGGGTGACCTATCAAGCAAAGAGTAATATGTATGAAAAATTCAAGTACACCTGAAGACTGTGACCAGTTTGGACTATAAGAAGGGAATATGTTAGCGCTTGAGATATCATTTGTCTTTAGGTAATTATGGGTCAAGTTTAATTTTACGCTACTGAACATGGTACATGTGATGCTGAACAGATAATACATGGACCAATGGATTTAGTTTCTTTAGCGAAACTATTTATTCATTTGGTACTGATGAAATGTTTTTAAAAAAGTACAGGAAATCTATGGGGGTCACAGCATTTGATACTGGTGATATGATAAAAAATGACTAAAAGATGGGCAGTGGAAAAAGAAACCCAGCCAATCAGGCATAGTTGCTAAACTGCACAAAAAGTGCTGGCATGACATAATGTGTCATAAAAACAAAATGAAAACAAATGGCTCATGTAATGAAACAGACCACAATAAAGCAACAACAAAAAAGCAAGGCATACTACAATGACAGGTGAAGAAGGGCTTCTAATGAAGAGAACTTCACATACTGCCAAAACATCCTAAATTGGTAAAGTGAAAAAAAAAAAATGCTAAAAACCCCCTGATAATCCATACTTTCAAATGGAAGAAATCATCTGAGTATCAGATCAGTAAATCTAGATTCATGCTTGACAAAGAAAGGGTGAAAAACGGAAAACACAATATCAATAAAAATATCATAAGAGGGAAAGGCTTTGTTGTAGAACAAAAAAGAATACGACAGTGCACAAAAAGTGAATAAAATTCTACAAAATGACAAATAAATAAATATAATATCATTCAGATATGTGGATCATTTAGAAATGGATAAAAAAAATTACGGAATCCTGAAATGTGTATGTGCCTGGGAAAACAACCCAAATGTCGACAAAGTTCACTGGGTCGAAAATGTAGTTCCCACAAAACAGCGAAATTCAACCATTCTTCAGCATTGATTTTGCCACAGAAATTGTACACTGTTATGTCCTGTATACTTTACATTTAAAATATAATGTGTAAATTAAGACCTGAAACTTTAGAGTGTTTTTCTCAACTTTTCACTTTCCTATGTAGTCTCCATAAAATGTGGTGTGTCGCCACAGCTCCTGGAGTTATTGCAAAAAATAAAAAACCCAGTTTGTTCAGTGTTGAATTTCCTTCAGGAAACACAATTATCTCAAGTTTCCAAATTTCCCACATTTTGGGTTGTTTTCCCTGGCATGCACACAAATATTTAATAATAACTTTGTGGAATGAAGTTGTGGGAAGGCTGCCCCTAGAAAGGAGCAAGTATTTGTCTGAATCTGAAACAAATTTTTCACCAAGATGATGTGGAATGTAATTATGACAAATGACTAAAAAAAATAAACTTGCACAATATAGGAAATTTAGGAAAACGGGAACAGGCTGATGGTCCATCATCACTGCTGGTCAAGTTAATAATGGTTAACCACATCTGCAACTGGCAAGATTGTCTGGTAATGTTCTGGATCCAGGTAAACTAAGGAATGTCAATTATAACAATAACATAAAAAAACAAAATGCGTACATTCATGATTGAACACAAACCATTCATTTCGCAAAATCTACCCCATCATCAAATCTTTGCTGTCTGGGACTGATTACCATTTTGTTTACACAGAGAAATCACATCTGTCTGGTCCAGCATAAAAGTGGACTGGATCTGCAACAAGTTTCAATTAGAAAGGCAAGTCCTATGGCAGTATTTATCCCATGCTTTCTCACCCACTGATCTGGTCATGGTACCAAGTCCATCCGTAAGTAATAATGTTGTCATAAAGTTGGTCAAAGGAGACTAAACAGTATACAACTCTTTAGCACAGACAGGGGAAAAAATACCGGTAGCTAATTTACAGGCATGGAGTGATAGGGTGAATCAAGTAATAGAGACAATTTTTCATTTTTGTGTGAGACAGGAAACCTCCAATAACAATAATTAGCTCCCTGGTGGTTCTGTAGGCTAGCATGCCAAAACATGAAACCGCAGACAATTCAGTAGGACCTTTTCTGCAATTTCTGAGACACAAAATATATGAATTTGATAAAATTTTTGTTCATATCACAGACATTCATGCACAAAAACCATGTAAGTTCTGTTGCCATAGAGTTTATGAAGAAAGACACCGACTTGGAAAAACAAAATGTGACAATATCAATTTTCAATTTCTACTGAAGACAACAGAAAGGCCATACTACACACAGTCTTCATCTTATATACAACATAGATTTTATAAAGATATCCAAGTGTCTGGAGAAAAAAATAAAAAGACAGAAAGCTTTTCAGTAGTTATCTTTACCTGAGTATGATCCCACCTCTTCAACAATATCCGAAAGAAAGTTACAGTTGACAACAACATTGCCCCAATACTGTTTCTACAATTGACAAGAACTGAGACAGGGCCATGATATTACATAACCAGATATGCTAGCCTCCCCACAGCACCAAATCAGGGATAATTTTAATATGAACAAAAATTCTGCATACTTACTGAGAATTTGGGATCAATAGTGAACTTACATATGCATCTATCTACATTGCCCCTTTCATGTCACAGACTTCCATAGTGGTCACCGGCATTTTCCTAAATATGTGCGCAGGGACTGCTACAGTACAGTGGTACAGTGGGGTAGGTCGGATCTATGATAAAGCATTGTGCGAATACGACCCAGGGAGTTACAATTTCTTTTCCATGAGTTTCAGGAGTGATTTTTGGGTAATATAATTTGCCACCGTGTCCCAGAGCTCTAACACCGAAAGGGTTAATCAAATGCGTGGAATGCAACTACATACCTAATTTATACAAGTTTTCCTCCCCAGAAATATTTACAAAGGGTGTTTGTTTTTGTTCGAAGGTTTTTTGCTGTTGTCGTGTGTGTCTGTTTTCTTTTGCTCACCAACTGGAAATACAAAACCATTGTGGTGTCGCACTGTTTTGATTATGCAGCAACAAGTCTAACCCTTACCTTCCTAAACCTGGCGCAAAAATATCAGCCCAATGCCTAAGGATTTTCCCACATATCCTGCCCAGATGCCTAATCAAAAGGAAATAATTTTAATTTCCTGAGCACTGATATTTTAAAAAAATATTTGTACACATTATTATTATCCAATTTTGATGAAAATGGAACAAAAATGTTGATGTTCGGTCATTTCAACACTTCACTGAAAAAAAAAAGAGTTCACAAGCTAGAGGCATCTAGTGTTTTTCTAACTGAAGAGCAGACGTCTCGTTTTTAACTTGACGCTGCCAATGAGATCTGCCAGCTAAGCGCCTTTACAAATGGCACATTGATATGAGGTGCATTCGGGGACATTGGGCAGATATGAACATGGTTGCATCGAGTCACATTAGGTAGATGCGACGATGTCGAAATGGGCTGCATTTGGCAAAAGACTGTGCTAAAATCTGGGATAATCCCGAATTTTTAGGGATGGTTGGTAGGTATGCATAACAAAGGATTTTATCTTTCCTGAAAAAAAAACTAAAAAATTATCCATGTATCTCAGCTCTGGAGTAGACTTTAAAAGTGTAAACTTGATTTCACACTTTGCAAAGTCTAACAACAAAATTTAATAGGTGATTTCTTGAAGCTCACTGGAATGGGATAGAACATGAGAGCTGGGGCGACAACATGTTAAATGGAGACCTCCTATTGGCTCTTCAAAAAATCAATTTCCTGACATTGTAACAATAACTGGCTTTATGCATGCAATGACAAATAAAAAAAAGCCAGTTTACCATGATTTTTCTGAGTTGTTTTCTTCAAATCTTTCTATGTCTATAATGGCAGATAAAACAGTCATTTTCCTACAAGATACGATACAATTTATTTTATCATTTGCCTTGCCACATTTCCAGTCAAAACTTGGAGAACAATAACTTCTAAGCTTGGCATCTTACAAACTTAGCACCAGTACATAGGTAACATAGTGAAATGTACTTGCCACATATAGTCCAGCTACTGGTTTGAAGGTCACAAAAAAATGAATTACATACCTATAAAAGCACAACTCTTGAAGTCCTAATAACATCAAGTATGTCCAGAATTTTCAAATATGCAAGACTGTTGGAGACATTATCATAATATATTATGTATAAACATGTATTGCACAAAACTGGCTTTTACGTAAGCCCATTTATGAATTAAATTATATTAATTTCAAGTGATGCTGATGGCTTTTGAATTTCTCTATCAAACTGGTTAGAATGTTTAACTAAGGCTGTTGCTTTTCTTCTCTTTGTTTTCATACAATGATTTCCATAAAAATCATTAAAAATCACATAAATATCTAAGACAAGTTGATAACTCAGAAAATGCAAGTGTATGTGGGGAGACGTGTGAAAAATGTGTGTGAATTCTTCCCTACGTCTGCATAACTTTTTATCAATAGCAGCATGTAGTACAGTGGTCTCTTATCACTATATCTTCTGAATCTAAGAGGCATTTAATTTCAATTTTAAAAAGAACAAACAAAACAAACTTGTCAAATTATAATATTTGGTTAAAACTGAGAAATATAGAGAAGACTGTGAGATTTCACTTAAATATTACAGTAATATCAACCTTAAAATCAGCTGTACACGGACAAATGCGTAAGTAGTAGTTCAACAATAAACTCTCGGATTTTAAAAATTTGTTATCATGAAAGTAAAGGAAATATTTATCAACTGACATCAATCACTTTCCATGACAACTTGTTCAGTATAAATTGACCACTGTGCAATGACATTTAATTATTCTGGTCCTGTAATTTTCATCAATAATACCTGAGCGGTAATTTAACAAAGGAATTTCCCAATGGCATTTGTTCAAATGTTTGTGTCCTTCTAGAAAGCTGAAGGTGCGCTATATGTAACATGAAAAACTTGATCAATGGGAAACAGCAAGCCAAGAAAAAAAAAAAAAAAAAAATCTTGAGGCTTGTTAACCCTCACCCTGCGCGGGGCGGCAATAGTCGGTATTGACTTGCAAGCGCTCACGTCGCACGGGCGGCAAAAGTCGCCCAGGTCAAGCTGACCGCGCCACGCGTAAGTCAGATCATTGGTTAGAGACTGACAGACGAAGGTTTTGCTGGTTAATTCATTATCAAGCGTGATAAGGCATAGCAGCGAATGTTTTCATACCGATCAATAAAAACCGAACCACGTGGACAGCGTATGTGGTCATCGTCTAGCGGCACGGGTCAGTGACCCCAGATAAGATTCTCCGTGAGTAAGGCCACTGACGGGGCAGCGGGCTTTACGGGTAACGCGCAGGGTGAGTGTTAAGGTTTCTTGTTCAACGAGCTATCATCTTCCATCTTGGTATACAAAATACTCTGTTCGAAATGCCACATTATATTTGAGAACCATATAACTATGTGCTTGGGGATGAAAATGAAATAAGTATGGCATGAGCAGGACACATATATTGATTTTCTTTGTCCTTCAGAGAAAATGGACACGATATATCAGGAGGTCCATAAAATGCCTTGATACCTTGGAAGCAAGCATGTGGAACACTAAAAATAATCATTGGCAACCACATTGACTTAAGCTGTGTAGTAGCCGGGTGGCCGATCCGCTGCTGACTTCATTGGCTGGGCATCATCTTCATCTCGCACACGAATCAGGAAGAAAACAGCAGCTCCAACCAGGAAGAAGACGGTGCCACACGCAATGCCGTAAGTCCAGGCAAACATGAAGTCTGAAGTTTCCGCATTGTTGTCAGCGTCCTCTCTCACCTAATCAAAAACAGTAAAAAGTCAGTCCCAGTAAAGAATATCACTATTTTCCTACAAACGAACAATGCCTAACATTGTGTGGCAGCCTGAGAAAACCTGTCAGAAGTCATTCGGCCTAGTTTTGAGCTAGAGCTAAAAATATGTAGAAACTGTGATCCCAGGTCAAAATACAGTTACATACAGAAATGAAATGGTCATCCATTTTTCTATCACTTGTTAGCTGCTTAAAATCAAATTCGTGTATAAATATTTTATTATCATTTATTTATGTCACGACAGAATTGCTAAAATCGGCACTAAAATCGTTTGACAAAGACGGGAAGTGCGGAGATACATTATTAGATGTGAAAGGTTTTTCCCAAACCCTTTCGTGGCATATCCTTTGTCCGGCCGGCGTCTTCAAAGAAAGCCACATTCTTGTGGCCATACCGTATAAAAGCATAATGTACTACTCGAGCCAGTGTTTACATTATGGAACGGGGTGTCGTTCGGCCGGCCAATTTGTCTGTTTTGCACTTTTTCTGAACGCTGTAACAGAACGATTGTTCCTTCAATCAGCCCAAAATTCACACGAGGCACTCCTTAATACATGTTCTAAGTGTATGCTTACTTTTATGAATGTAAGTTTCATAGAAACTGATGTGCGAAGACTCAAAGTATCCGTGTTGAAGCTTTTCCTGCGTTCCACTGCATGTTGTGCAAATGGTTGGATTTGAAAACTATTTCTTGTTTCGTTCTTTTTCAATGAATTTGTTTATAATTCCGTGTATGCATTAAAAAGTGGTTGGTGACACCTGGTTTTAAATTTAAAGACAATGTCTTTATCTTGAATGTGGATATTAACTTTTAAAGAGGGATAAAAAAATCCGCTTTGTGACGCTCTGGCCGTTTTTATTTCCGCCATTTTATGCATGTCTCCTTTGGCCAGACCGTACTAAAGCGTATCGCCACCGTAGCCTCCCCGCCCGTGAAGACTGTGCGAGTGCCCGGGCAGCCTGTAGGCTTAATGGTGATATATCGGGGTGTAACATTTCTTACCATACAGATTCTGTTTGGAGGAGAGATTTGTAAAGACACGAAGACTACAGGATTATAGATTCCACTCCAGACTAGTAGACTGAACATTAAAAATATGTGTTTTATTGTTTAAAAGCGCCATACAAAGTACTATAGACTGTTAGCCGACTGGAGGTGATAAAAATGTTTTAGATATGTTCCAGTAAGGCACTGTTAAGATCGCCAGCCTTTTCGCACAGAGAGTCTAGATATAGATCTAGATGTACATAAAAACGTACAAGACAAACATTCTTAAACTAATAATATTAAAGGCTGAGTTTTATTTAAAATGAATGTGTCCACTTAACTCTCCGTCAAAAATTGAAGCAGTACACCAAATTTCATTTTTTCATGTCGTAGTCGCAAAGTTTTAGCTGCTTACATGTTCAACCTCTAGCTCAGTTATAGTAAGATAACAGACAGCTAGATGCAATCAATCATTCCCACACTGGGCATCCTTTCTTAAGGTACTGCTGTTAGTAGGAATGAGTTTCCGTAGTTTTTTCTGAGCAATTGTGGGCCTAATCACAGACAAGTAAGACTACCTGTTAAGTCTACACGAAGAAAAAAAAAACTTCAGAGAATTACAAGTATTCAACTCTTATTACTCTTAAGATGATTTCTAAGAGACAACAGGGTCATTTTTTATTTTAGTCATAAAAATTAGAAAATACCTTTAAAATGCATGTGTACGACTTTTAAAGAAATCATAATCAGGTAGAAAGTTTGTCAAGAAAAAACACTATAAGTGAATAACCAGTCGTAGTCAAACATCAATGAAAAGAACTGAGTGAAGAAAACAAAATCAACTTGATTTGACTGAGTGTCTTCCAATATTAAAAAACACAAACACTGTTCTATAGTGAATGACTTTTAGCTTTCGAGGTGATCTGCGTAAACGGGCCGATGTTGTCACAACAGGCTGGCGTGAAAATGGCGTGGAGGAACGTCCAAACTCTGCAATGGCATCGTCCGTTTGGGTGAAGGCGTCACGTTTGGCAACAAGATTTGAAGAGGGTGAGATCTTGCAAGCTTCTTCGTGGTACTGCCAGAAACAGTCCTTGTGCAAATGAAGCTGGCACTGTAGACACCCATCTTTCGTTTCTTTTGCTTTGCTGCTTCTTGTCCTTATCTTGTGCTTCATGCAGAGGCGACATGCCCTTGGTCCGCCCGAAAAGACAGTTTCTTGGTGTCCATGTGCCAGCTCCCTATCCAAATTAGCCACATCCGTTTGTTGAACCCGTCGTGAACGAACCGAGTAACCTGCCACAAGTTGCTGCGCAACATTGAGCCGAAATGACTTGTGTGTAATTTGTTTGTTTTCTGAAATTTTGTACAAGATGTAGGGGTTGACAAGGGCAACATCTACCAAGTACTACACAAAATGTCGCCACAAGCGGTGCCCTGGTCGTTGAACAGTAACCCTTGCAAGCTGTTTTCAAAGCAAGTTGTTGTAGTGCTTTGATATCGCCATGCTCACGCCAGCATTTTTCAAGGTCATCATCGCTGATGATCATAGCCATGTGAATGTCTCTGTGATGACCACATGCACAGTCAGTCATGGACAGATTGTCACTGATGACAGGATCTTTGAAGTAGTTTTAATCTCTTCCTAATTCGATTGATGTGAGGATTCGAAGCGACTGAGCGAGATAGTCAGAGCCAATCAGTGCAATGGAAACAGCATTGAAGAGACAATTTCCATCTCCTACTGTTGCCAGGGGTCGAAGTTCGGAAAAGGAGGCCGGAATGATCTTCTGGGCTTCACAGTCAGTAGGTAATAGTTCGTATTGTGGTACTGCGCTCGTAAGTGTTGACTGGAGGAAGTGACTATAATTTCTTCTGAGCTGCTCCGTCACATTTTCATGTTTTGTTGACAGCGCTTCCCTCAGGGGGTCAGGATTGGTTGGTGTTATCTGGAGAAACAGTGCATACATTGTTATTACTCGTGATAGTAGCAGAAATGAATTACGAAGGTCCTCTCTCTCTCACTTACTCACCAACTCACTCACTCATTCACTCACTCCCTCATGCAGTCACTTGCACATTAAACAAACCCATTAGCTAAAACACAAAGAAAAGTTGCTATGAGGCTCACAACTGAATGAAAGCAAACCTAAGATGTTTGGAAGTTTTGTTTGGTTACACAGTTGATAATTCATCAACACTGGTTGTTGTTTTTTTAATTACTGAATAAAAAAGAAAAAAAAAGCAAGTCTTACCTGATGATAACTTGGATCCATGATTCTTGCACAGGATACGTCTATCTTTAAAAAAAAAGTCAAGTGATGGTAGACTTGGAATGAAAGCCCAATCAGGCCGCACCGTATTTAAGCGGAAATCAACGACCACCCGCAAAACGGCCATACCGTAATAAATTGCAACACAACCTTGCGGAGGAGCAGCCAGACCGTATCATAGCATGCATTTATATAGGAAATTACGCTTTCTTACGGTACGGCTATAAACAACCGGCAGACAAGGATTACGTTTTATTCTGGTTTGGCTAAAGTATTATAATTGTGTTACCAAACACCGGCCAATTAACAACCTATATGCTTTTTTCCGGTGCGGCTGGTCAAAGGATATACGGTTTTGTTCGGAATTTGCCGTAGCTTTGTTTCCTACCCAGTGCGCATAAAAACAGCAAACGACCTTTGTACTGTAAGTAGTGCGCAGTGTAAACTTTAAACATGATTTACTCAGTTTCTGTTTTTGTTGACGGGCTGTCTTTAAAAATTCATAACTTTGTCCTGAATTGACCAATCTGAATAATTTAAAAAGCACAGTAAACAAAAATGATTGCTGCAGGCAGCTAGATTATACCATTTATGCAAAATGTAAAAATTTCACCGTGTAGTGGGTTTTTTCTCAGGCCACCACACATTATATATACATGCATTACAGTACTGAGTTTATTACTTTTAAGAACTGATCCTTCCAATTAACAGGGTGGTTGTTAGAGGATCATGGTAGTGTACAGTGTAGGCTCGGCAGCATGGGAGACAACAGAAGATCTTCAGAGAAAGAGAAGTGTTAAGCCCCTTGACTTCCTGGCACTAAAAGGGCCAGGCCAGACCCACGTCCTGAACCTGTGTGTTATTGCCATGAAACAGCACAAGCTGTGACCACTTCAGTCTTGTATTTCAATTAAAATGCCTATCACTTGTCATCTTCTACTCCAATGAAGCAAACTCACATGCCTAAGCAGTATCAAGAGAACTTACCTCTTTGGTAAACATAACTGGGTATACAATAACGCTGATCAACTGGCAAACAGCTGTGAAAGAAAATAACCAGCAGTCACAGCAAAGATCTAAAAAAAACAATTTAAATAATCACTATAATTAAGAGACTTACTGTTTTACAGTGTAACTGCCTACAGCTGGCAACGATAGTCTAAACAAGTGCTGAATGGACTTAATTTTTGCATCGGTATCTCACAAATTATTCTTTGCGAATACATGCTGTCACTGCTCTACGATGTTGGCACATGTCAGACTTATGCCAAAAGGTAACTGACAATTCATTGCATTCCTGAGCATGACGGCTATCAGATAATATTAAAGAAAAAGAAATGTACCAATAGGAAAATGTAATAATCCAATAGAATCATAATGGCATATGTCACTAAATGACATGAAAAGAAATAGCTTTTTCTTAATATCTCGAAAGTGTCAAGATGACTTATGCCATTAGCGTAGAGCAGTGACGACATGCAAGTTTATTTAATCATGCACAACACCAATCCTTCAATTATAATTTTATTTTTTTAATCTCTTTTGCACTTTAGTGTCTTCCTGTTGTTTTCCAGCATATGTCACTTCGTAGGAAAAATTAAAGATTCATACAATAGTAAAGGTCTCTGAAAAGGTCCATGAAAACACCGTGCTAACTAGCCACCTACGCGCAAAAAAGGATAAAATGAGTTTCTCATGAGAAAACCATAATGTTTACATTCCCTCACCTTTATCTTTTTTATTTAACATATTGCCCCCACCGGCATTCCACATTTCCTTAAACTTCCGCTTCATAAAGTGGAAAGAGAAAGAGAAAAACAGTAAAGAGAAAAATTCACCTACCAGACAACAGGCATAATATTCCTGAAAGGACATAGGGAAAACGCCGCTTGGCTAAGAGACCCCATACACCCAAAGCCGTCGCCACAACATCAGTTATCAGCGAAATGAATACCATTGCAGCACATCCTGCCAGCCAGTCTGAGACAGAGAAATGAAAATAAACTTTGGTTTAGGCAGTGACAAAGTTTTAATAGATTCTACTGTAAAATTAGAGTACTAGGTATTAACTCATTCGCTAGGGTAAGCCAAATATTTGGCTCAGAGATTTTTGCTTTGCTATGGAAAGCCAAATATTCGACTTGACACTGATTTTCCAACACTAATATCTATGCCAACTTCTTGAAACACTGAATCCTATCCTGGTCCATTGATTTTCGTTTACTTTAATGTCTAATGTATTATGTCTTGTGTTTACACTGGTTGAAAGAAAAAACTTCTTTGAACAAGGTCTAAATTTCAAACTGGACAGTGCTGAGAGTTGCCGCCCACACCCACAACAGTTACCATAGGGAATAAGTTAGAGCAAAGGAAAGCCTGTGTGTTCATTACTCATGCCAAAGTTAAAAAGACAATTAGCTTTAGAAGGGAATTTCACACAAAAGACTGGTTTTATATCATGAGAAAACAAGTTTCTTCTCTTGACAAACTAAAGGCCTCTTTACACTGGTAGGTTTTAGGAATAGAAAAAAGGAATGATTGACTGTGTGGAAAGGACTCTCCTGGCTTTCCGTCTTTTGTTTTCCGATTTCCCCCTTCGAAACGCTGTTTGTTTACACTGGTCCGTTTTCTGAATGAGAAGCGATGCACATCATTAGTTTTGGTCAGGTCACTGAAATCAGTGAGTTTTTGCATTTTTGTGTGTGTATGTATGCATGTGTATGTGTAAATTTAATACATGACTGTTGTGTTTTTGTTGTAAAAAATTAAGCAAATGAAGTTATATATACCATATATACCAACCATCCAGTCGAGATACCCTGAGCCTATTCCTAACCCTGTCCTTACCCATAACTTTAAATCTAAACCTTTGTTTTCTGGCTGAAAGGGTAAGGGGTAAGGTTAGAGATAAGATGAACAGGCCTGCCAAATAAATGACCACCTCAATAAAGAACACCCCATGGGGCAAGTGAACCTCTATTGTTTGAAGGCAAACTCAAACTGTCAGTTAGTTATGATTTCCTGAAGAAATAATATATATACAATGAATAACAATAAACAATAAATAAAAAGAAAGGAGTTTACAAATTATACAAAACCCTTACATAAGAAACATACTTCACATCATATTACATTGGTCACCACTGTCTTGCACTTCACTGCACTGGCATTTATCCTAAACAGAACCAACCTGTAAAATAAGGGGCAGCTGCCAGGTCTGAATTTGGTTTAGGGTTATCATGGATAAAGACAGGATTTGGAAGAGGTTTAGGATTATAATTTGATTTAGTTGTTGGGACATACAGATCAATTTCCAACGAGAGATTATTTACCTGCACCAACACACATTTCAAAAGATGCATGGACTCGAAGGCAGTCCCACCACAGGCCCCAGGACTGGATTTTCCCCTCATAATATGCAGCACTGACCCAGTCTGGACCAACGAGTGAAACTACCGTTAACACCACAGCAATAGTCAGCATAATAACAGCCAGGACCTTTGGATAAAATTTAGTATAACAGTAAATGCAACGCTTTGTAAAATCAGATGGGTCTCCAAGACCCTGTACCATCACAAATTTCATTATGAACAACTGAACATCCAGTAAATGTTGTATGTTCTCTTATCGTAGCGCAGTACATTTGTACATTACTGGCATATGAAAAAATAATCATGTGAGTATTTCATTGTTGTGCAATTTTTACCCTTTTTCGCTCAATGCTGTGGCCTTAGAAATAAGTTTTAAAAGTTATACAGTGGACCATCATGTTTAACGACACTGCTAATAACGAGAACTTTGCCTATAGCGAGAACATTTTAAATCCCCGTTTTTTCTACTATATAAGCTATATATTAAAATACTTGAATAACGGCAATCGATAATCAGAACACTTGTTATAGCGAGAGAATTAATTCTGAGTGCATACGGCAAATTGTGGGAGCGGCCGCAGTACATCGTGTAGCGAGTCAGACATAATACATGTACATGTATTGTTCTTTGTCTGTTACTGCACGCCCATCCGTCTAGTCACCTCTCACTCGGGCCGACAATGCTTTGTTTCCTTACTGACCACGTGTCATGACAGCGCATTACACTACCCCCCTCGCAATCAATAAATTTACATTTGCCCGCCTGCCCACCCGTCCAATTATGTCTTGCGTAGGCCTAGCAAGCGTTGTCTACTTGCTGACCAGGGGCCGTGACAGCACTGTACACCATCACCCACGCAGTCAGTAAATTTATGCCCGCCCACATGTCCAATCATGTCTTGCGTAGGCCTAGCAAGCATTGTCTACTTCCACCACCCACACACACAATATATTTACGCCCGCCCACCAGTCCAATCATCTCTTAAGATCTTGCTGATACCAAAGAAGCTTTGTTTTCTTACTGACCGCACACTATGCCACCATCCACGCAACCAAAAAAATTACCGGTAGTGATTTACGCGGATCAAAGACCGTGCACATCACAAGTAGTGACCAGAGAGTGCACGTGTCTGACGAAGCTACACGGTTGTAGCCTTCATGGCCAGCCCCAGAGTTTGCCCCAGTGAGTGATGAGTCATCACTTTGAGCTGGCTGCGCGTAGTGTGCTGTCACAGCTGTCACCTGCGCGTAGTGTGCTGTCACCTCTGCTGTGACAGCACACTACGCGCAGCCGTCAATGGGATCGACGGGAGAGAAAGCTTACTTATTACTAGGCCTACGCAAGAGATGGCCAGGTGAGACCACAACTCGCAAGGCAATTATTACTCGCACCACGGTCTTTGATCGCAATTGATCGCCGCGCGGCGTATGCTCTTTGTGTACATCGGGCTTCCTGACCACATGCCTACACTTGTCACAAACATGCGACCAATTTATTACTCGTCTGCCTCTAACTTTTGAACCTGTCTCTCTCGTAATTTGATCGAAACATGGCTACCGTCAGCACATAAAGACGAAACAAAACAAACAACAACAACAACAAAAAAGTACCGAGATCAAGGCCGAGATCTGCCGTCAGTTTGATATAACAGTAAATTATGTAGGCCTACGTTGATCGACAGAACATGCCAACAAGAGAGGTAACCATTATTTTTCATGGTTACCTCCCTTGTTAGCATGTCCTGCACATAGTGAGGGTATTTTAACCCCTTGCCTTGCCTTTTTGACGCTTTCCTGGAATAGCGAGACCTTTGGTATAACGAGACATTTTTGGTGGAACATGACCTCTCGTTATAACCAAGTTCCACTGTAAAACTAATTTTCTCAAGTGTCAACTAGAGTAAATGTACCACTGCGCAGCAGGCACATCTCCGCAGGCAGGGTATCGATTTCATTTCGCAATAAAATCTGACTGTCATGGTGCATTCCAAGGTGTCTGGCGGGAACATCTTTGCCTTTGTGCCCATAATAGGCCATATGCATCCCGCAGGCTTCTAGAAAGGACGATCAAAGTTGAAGGTAAGGTATCAATTTAATTTTATTTCTCTGACAGAGTGTTCAAATTTGGATGCACACTGCATAATATGTTAAGTGGTACACATGTCGGCATTTGCCAGTGAGTTTGAAAATTACTTAACATTAAAATGTGAGCCTTGCTAAGAGATAAATTAATATTGCCAGGCTGGCCACACTGAGGTGCAGGGGTCAATTATGTGTGTTCATGGGTGCGGCCAGTAAAAATGTTCAGTGGCCACACTTGTATGCCTTGCAGTCACTGGTCACTGACAGTTTTTTACATAAAAAAATTGTAGTTTTCATCTTGTCATTCGTTCTTTTCAGAGTAATTTCAATTTCGTCCGTTTCAGTTAAATGGCATCAGAACATTATTTACTTGCTGCAATAGATGCAGTGCAAAGTGGTGGCAGTATGCTAGGTGTAGCACAACAGTTTGATATTCCCTCTGGCACACTTTGGGATAAGCTGCATTGGCGGAGGAAAGTCAAGCCTCAGCCAAGAACAGTTTTGTCACAGGATGAGGAGCAAATCATGTTAGTTACATGGCTCCTTCAGATGTCTCTGTGCGGGTTTGGTAGAACTAAGAACAATCTTTTGAAGAAGGTGAAAGAACTGCTGGACCCACAGGGTGGGAAAACTATGTGGGAGAAAAATCTGCCCAGCCCTTCTTGCTGGGAAGGTTTTCGAAAGCGTCACCCAGAAATCACTGTCCGCAAGCCCCAGGCATTTGGAAAAGAAAGGGTTGTGACATACTGGTTTAATGAATTTAAAGATTACATAATGAAGCAGGATCCATCACTTCTCTTAGAGTGAGATCAAATATACAATGCGGACGAAAGCGGCTTCTCAGCTGCTCCAGGGACAGGCCAAGTCATTGCACAGGTGGGCCACAAAGACGTGTATGCCTTCACCAGCAATAATAAGCAACGGACAATAGTATTGACATGTGGTGGTGCAGGTGGGGACGTCACTAAAGCAATGCTGATTTTTCTTGGGAAAAATTTTCATTACAATCCCTTGCTCATCATCATTGCATTTCTCACCCTGGATCAGGGTATAGGCCACCAACAAACACTTTCCATCCCTCTCTATCATGGGCCAGCCTCTTTACATTATTCCAAGTCTTTCCGCTTCGTTGCACATCATTTTCTCTGGCTCTTCTCCACGTTCCGCGCGGCCTTCCTCTTGATCTCTTGCCCTGGGGATTCCAATCCAATACCTTCTTCGTGATGCTGTTTCCTGGCCTCCTGAGAGTGTGGCCGATCCATCTCCATCGCCTCCTACCAATTTCCTCTCTGACTGGGCTCTGTCTTGTTCTTTTCCATACAATTTCATTGCTGACCTTGTCTGTCCATCTGATCTTAAGTAGCTTCCTCAAACATCTGTTGATGAAAACTTGGATTCTCTTTATGCAGGCCTGAGACGCATTCCAAGTCTCACATCCATACAACAGGACTGACTTCACGTTCGAGTTGAATATCCTCAGCTTTGTTTTTAGAGATATATCCTTGGTTCTCCAAATCTTGCTTAAGGACGTGAAAGCTGCCTGTGCCTTTCCAATTCGTGCTTTGACTTCTGCCTCTGTTCCTCCCTTATTGTCAATGATACTACCAAGATAGCAGAAGGACTCTACATCTTCCAGTGGTTGATCTCCTACTCTGACTTGTGCGCTTGGGAGTGCAACAATTTTTAGGACCTTCGACTTCGCAGGATGTATCCTCAATCCAATAGATTCTGAAATTTTGTTTAGAGCTGTAGTCTTTGCTTGCATCTGGTACAATCCCTTGCTAGGCTTCGAGAATGCATTTTTTTAAAAAGTCTGAACGAGGATGGATTGAAGCAGAACTGTTTGCAGACTGGCTGGAAGCTGTCTTTGTTCCACATGTGGCAAACAAGAAAAAAACCTGTTCTCCTACTGGTAGATGGACATTCTGCCCATCAGAGTTTACGAGCTTCAAAAATATGCTCCCAATATGAGATCATCCTGTACTGCCTTCTGGAGCATGTATCACATGTCATCCAGCCACTGGATGTTGGTGGATTTTCAGCTATGAAGAGAATTGGAAAAAGGCAGTTAACCCTCACCCTGCGAGGGGCGGCAATTGTCGGTATTGACTCGCAAGCGCTCACGCCGCATGGGCGGCAAAAGTCGGGAAGGTCAAGTTGTCCGCACCACACGCAAGCCGTATTTTCACGCATCAGGTCACTGACCTTTTTGAGACGTAACCACCGTGTTATTGTTCACTGCATCTCTTCTAAATCAAATGCATTGTGACATGGACATGTTAACCAGTGAACCACTGGTCGGAATCACAAAAGACTAAGCTTTCAAAGGCTCTCCCCACACTTTCAAAAGATGTAACATCGACATGCGAGCTGTTGCTCAACAAATTTGCAATATTATCTCATTTTCTCACAATCTGACCACCATCTGGAGTTGTCTGTATCTAAGAACCAATCAGAAACAAGCTCTGAAATAATCTTTGCCCCAAATGCCCACATTAGTTTAATTAGTATGTGTCAATCAGGATGAAACCATTTGTGTAGGCCTCGGGAGGGCGTGGCTAGTTATTATGCTCCGTTCTCATGAAAACTACAGCTGTCAGTTTGGAATCATAGGTCAGATCATTGGTTAGAGACTGACAGACTAAGGTTTTGCTGGTTAATTCATTATCAAGAGTGATATACTGATAAGGCATAGCAGCGAATGTTTTCATACCAATCAATAAAAACCGAACCACGTGAACAGCGTATGTGGTCATCGTCTAGCGGCACGGGTCAGTGACCCCAGATAAGATTCTCCGTGAGTAAGGTCACTGACTGGGCAGCGGGCTTTACGGGTAGCGCGCGGGGTGAGATTTAACTGTGCCACTCAACACAAAATCAGGCATTTAGCCCATTACTTTAACAAAGCATGGAATGAGCAGTGTGACTTCAGTAGTATATAGAACACAAATCTGGGCTAGAGTATACATGGGTTTATTGTCGGTTGATAACATCGCCTGGACCAAGACTCTACTCTTCTACTCTAGATCTAGATCTTGACTGTTGTTGCTACAAGTACAGTGCATGGAAGTTGTGACTTATACTTTGGGTATCGCGTTAGCTCCAGCAGTTAAGGGTGTTGCTTTCATTTTCATTCACCTTAAAAGGCCGTATCCTCTGAAATTCCCCCATGATCGATCAAAATATCGTCCTTCCTGCAATCCAAGGGTTGCAGGAGATGCTGTGTTGTTTACATTCTCAGCGAAACCGGAAATTTTACTAGTATGTAATCAAATGAGGTAGGTGCACTTTTCTTGGGTGCACCGGTACTCGAAATCGATGATCACTTTTTCCGAAGTGAGTCAGACGACCGATCAAGGCTATAAATGTATAATCGGAAAAACCTGTAGTGTCAGGTTAGGTGGTATTATCGTATTTCGCAGAAAGTTGCGTTTCAAATGATCATTGATAATGGTGATGATATTTGAACCGCAAAAAAATAGAAAAAAACTGACATATTATATAATTTATAAACAAAAAGCCACGGAAGATCTGTCGAGACATGTAAATAAAATCAAGTTTACTTTCTTGTGTTGTCGAATTTTTTGTACAAGCGCAATAATATTTTTCAGTCACTTTCCGGCCAAACTGTTTAGAACATGTGTCCACTTCTGATCCAATCCATTCCATTATTGGCTTGATAATTAATCTTAGTTTAATATTTGCCACATATGACAAGATAATTCAACCGATGCGATGTATACGTACTATTTTACGTAGGAAGTAGTAAGCAGAAAATGAAACTTGGCGATTTGGTCATTGATTTCACTTAGAGAAGAGATAAACTATGGTGTCTGCTAGCTGCAGGTCAGCTACGTAGACTGACACACTCATATGGCAGTGTGATGCAGATCACGTAGTATGCATCATAGGAAACAGTCCCGATAAGCTGTTGCTTTAGTTAAAAGCTAGCCTCCCTCACTTTAACTTTATGATTTGTTGCAGATCCATCCCAGTTTGAGCAGTGTCAGTGATAGATCTAGACTCTCTATATTAGGTCCAACCAATTTCACTTTACAGTTTTACTGTTGGAATTAGTGTGGTGACATCAGTGTAACAACCGATTGAATGATAGTATCTCCTAGGAAGCTTCATACAGAGGGATTTAAATCATCGAAAGTGTTTCATAATTACAACACGATTTCAACTCCAGTAACCAATTCACCATCACCATTTCTACTATATTCTAGTGGCAGTTTGTCAAGCATATAAATCATATATGATATTAATCAATGCTGAAACAAGTGGCATTTCACCTGAGTTTGAAAAGTGATTACACAGAGATGTGGTAAGTATGGTTGGTATTTCAATTTATACAGATTAGGTCAGTGCTGAATAGATCTTAAATCTATCTAACTTTTAAATTAGTTCTTAAGTGGAGACCTGGTACTCTTCCTTGAACATGAGTCCTAAATTGGGTACTAGCAGATAAATGCGGTCCCGGCGCCCCGTTCGCCATTTTACCTGCGTGTGGAGCCCTAAATTGAGTCTTGATAGAGACTTTCCAACACTGACAGGCCTCATATTAAAATGGCCACGCTTTTTAGCAGACATCTGCGGATAAGATCTGGATCTTATTCGCAGATGGATTTTTAGTTTTGTGATTTTTATTTAGGAAGAGCTCCTTTAGAATAGAATAGATTACAATTCTGGCTTGTTTTGTTGAATAGTTAGTCTCTTCACTCTCTAAGATGGCTCAATTCGGAGTAACGCATGGCATGGTGATCTTATGGTAATGATACACCAGGTTGTCTTTTTTTTAGTAATACTGATACTTATCGGTTATCGTGTCCTCGGTAGCAGAGAGACCCTGCTTAGTAACACTTTTACTCAGGTTCCCGGTGGCATGCTAAGTAAACCGGCCTGTCGAGTTGGTAAATGGGGTTGGAATCCCGGCAAGAGCTGACTTTTTTTGTGGTGGGGGGTTGTTACTTTTTTTTTCTGCTTTTCCTCGCATTGATCATCATTGCTTTGCTTCAGATTCAGAGTATAAAATTGTGGCTAGGATTTTTATTTTTAGATGAATTATTAATTATTAGCCAATTTTGTCGGATGTGAAAATGAAATTACAGAGAAAGTCAGACAGAGCAGATAAAAATGAACTTAACTTCCATGCAAACAAAAAAGTAATAAAACAAAACATGACAAATACTGATCAAAGCAGAAGACCCCCAAAATAAATACAGGACAGATCTAAGTCACGACAGAGAGAGACGAAATTTTCAGTTCACACTCATGACAAGAGATCATTTCCATGTTCAAAATTTGATTTACATTTTTAACAGCTGTCTCGTTCAATGAACAGGAATAAATAAAAGAAGTAATCTGGAGCACACTAGTAATGATCAGATCACAACATCAATCATCAGTTTTGCAAAATCTTTAGGAAAAAAAAATGATTTATAGTAATACGGAGCACTATTAGGTTTTTAAAAAAATGCACCTGAGTGGGATTGAACCCAAGACGGATTGAACCTGTAGTCTCAGACTAATAGCCGCTGATGTTTGTCATTGTGCCACTGCAGACGGCGAAGGGTGGAGGAACTTTTTCACAATAGCACCACGAAAACAAGGAACGCCATCTGCGAATAAGATCGGGATCTTATAATTCGCAGACGTCTGCAAATATAATCACTTTGTACTAAAATTGTCCGGCTTCTTGAAGAACTTGATTTGGATTGGCCTACTTCAAGTTTAGTATCAAAGGTGATACCTGAAGGACACAGAGGTAGGGTTTTGAACTAGAGTAATGTAATTTTGAAATGCTGTAAAGGTATCTTGAAATTGAAATCTGAACAGTCGTGGATATAATATGAGCAAACACTGAAACAATCTGTGATTTTTTGAAGTTGAACTGACCCTACATTTGCACTTGCAGTCTGCAATTTTGAACTAACTGGAATTTCGGAGAGACCTCAAAATGCATTTCAAGGCAGTATTAGATTACCTTTTTATGGTACTCAACAGTTAATCACCAAATCACAGGCTAACTTAAAACTTTTTTTTTTTTAAAATCCCCATGGACCAGGTGATCCAGCCCCTTGTGAACCCCCACAGAATGGCCCAAGTGTGGACAATTTCATTATTATTTTACCTGGCCATGAGACGTCGGAAGTCCTCCTGGAATTTCAAAACAAATTGAACATTCTTTGCTGCCCTTTCATCATTTCATGTTGTTGCTTGCCAGTAGGACTTTTTTTTTTTTTTTTTTTTTAAGAGCTCAGATTGAAATGCGATTTTGAATGTATTCATTCAGTGCATGACTCAGTGATCACTAAATAAAGAAATAATAGGGTACCTAATTAAGCCAACAGACATGAACAACTTCAAATTTTTTTAATTTTTTTAAAAATATATATAGATGCCCATATAGGTGTGTTTGAACATATATGTAGATACTTGGAGGAATTAAGAGTGAAGACTAAGGTCAATAAATAGATGAATAAATAAATAGATGAATAAATAAATAGATGAGTAAGAGAGAACATAATAATATAACCAAGTAAATGAATACACAGCTGTCTATGGGGACTATCCTGGGGATCGGACCCAACTTGAGTCTTTTATATCCCAGAATTGTTAACTACTGAATTCTGTGTTGTCGGCCTTCTCGAACCCTCTAGGTCTTTAACATTATCAGCTGATCAGTTTTAGAGTTCAGTTTTAAACAGCTGGTACTGTAGCAATACAAACACAAGCCAATCATAATGATAATCAGTAAATATATATAATAAACCTGAGCAGAAGTTTTAAAAATACAGATTAAAAGAACAGACAGACATTTCAGAAAAAATATAAAATAAAATAAATCTGTCTTCCATGTGCTACGTGTGTTCCCAATGGTTTTAAATACTAAGAGGATAAGTCATCTATAAAATAATTAATTCAAATATGATGCATAATAGAGTCAGTCGAGACAAGAAAAACAAAACAGCAAAAAAAAAAAAAAAAAAGTCTGCCAATTTTCTAACCAAATAATAATAATATAATATTATCAGTACCAGAATAATTATAGTAAAAAAGTGACCGTGGAATAACTTTACTTTCATGCACTTTGGAATACCAAAATTTGTTGCATTTTTCATCTTTTCGTCATTGCCCTTTTTTTTTTTTTTTTGATCTCTATTTCACTCGCTCATACAATAAAATTTCCATTCATATTTAACGTTAATGGGGCCTGAGATGAGTTGAGGATACTGAGACATCTCGTGGCGTACAAATAATAACTATTCGATGAAATGTTCTCTATTCTTCCATTCTATTTCAAAGATATGGAAAATATTATTCATGGTTCCATATTTCAGCTTACTTATACATAGCTTGGCCACTAATATAATATGATTTATAGTATTTATTTTCTTACTTGTACATTCGTTACAATCTTCTTTCACTATTCCAAAGAGTGCTGTCACCTCGTTCATGATTAATTTATGGCCTGTTTTCATAAGAATGACATTGGCTATATGATTCCAAAATCCCCTGATTTTCTTACAGTAAAAGAAGAAATGCTCTATGTAGTCTCTTTCATTACAATAAGCACAATTTTCTGATGATTTTATTCCTATTCTTGTAAGTAATATATTGGTAGGGTAGATATTATGGATTAATTTAAAGTGAAGAAGCCTAAGTCTACTTTCCCTAGATGAATTTTTTGCTACCATAAAATATTTTGTGACATCGATATCAAGCTTTCTTTTCCAGAAGCCAACTCCACAACTAGTGCCTTCTCTACTGTTTAGAAATCTATTTCTTATTTGTTTATTAGTTTTGGCAAAGAAACATTCAATATATTCAGGAAGCTTACAAGCTGTCTCTTTTGCTTCCCTAATCATGTTCCTTGTAACACTGCCTAAAAGCGTTCTCTGGTTTTCTGTGAAGGCATTTATCATTGCGTTATATTCAAACATTAGGCTTGGGTAATTTCCTGTTTTTTCCTCTATGGTCTCTCTTCCGATTATTCCTCTCTCGCTCCACACGTCATGTATATATCTTATATTTGCCTTGATCCATTTCGGGAAGAAAAGGAGGTTTCTTTTATATTGGAACAACTTATTATTAAACAAGGGTTGATTTAACAATTCCTGTAGTGACATGTTGTCCGTGTCACTAACAATTACTTTTGTGTCCTTTGCTTCTATCCAGGCACTGGCTACAGTTCGCCAGAACAAAGATGTGATAGTGTTTATTTTTGCCTTATGTTTAAGGCTGAAATTACTTTCTACAAAGTATTTGCTACCCCCAAACTGTGAGAAGAAATGTTCAGAGGTGTTTATGTGGCTTTCATTCGTCCTATTGCCTTTCGATGTCAGCCATTTCATCCACTTCATTAGGAATATTTTCTGTTGGTCCTTTATACTAATCATACCCAATCCTCCTTCAGACAATTCTTTGCAAATTACAGTTCTTTTTACCTTCTCAAATGCTTTCTTATTTGAATATTTTTTCTGCCAGATGAATTTAAATATCTTAGAGTCTATTTCTTGTAGTATGTTTTGTGGCAGACTTACTGATTGTACTACATAGCTCAATTGTGATAGTAGTAAGCTCTTTACCACAGTTACTTTACCATAACATGATAGATTGCGTCTTTTCCATCTTTGGATGATTTCTTCAAGTTTCCTTACCCTTTCTTTCCAATTCTCTTCCACACAGGATATTTCTTTATCAGCATTGAAGTAAATGCCCAGTATTTTCATGTTATCTCCCTTGTTGACCCACGAAATTCCCATATCACAAGTTTTCATATGCCCGTCTCCTATTTCCATCCCTTTACACTTGTTCTTATTTAATTTCAACCCTGAAAATTCTCCAAATGTTTCGATGTCTCTGAGAGCTTCTTTGAGGTCATCAGTATGGTTACGTCATCTGCGTACTGGAGCAGTTTATGATTCAGAGTATTTTCCATTTGTATACACTTGATGTCTGGATTATGTCTTATCTTGATGGCCATAATTTCTGCCACCAAAATAAACAGTAGAGGACTGACACAACAGCCTTGCCTCACTCCACGTTCTGTATTGAACCATTTGGAGACCCAGCCCCCATTTTTTACACAGCTCTCTGTACTCCGTATCAATGTTTTGACATATTGAATAAAGTTATTACCAAAGTTGAAGGTTTCAAGTGCATATATAATTGCTTTTTTTTCAATACTATCGAAGGCCTTTTGGAAATCCAGTGAGACCAAAATGCCTGCCCCACCCTCTCCCTCCCTTGCTAAAGTCAAACAGTCATCTATAGTACGAATCAAATTCGTAATAGATCTGCCTTTAATAAAACCTACCTGATTGCTATGTATGAGTTTATCCATGACCCTCTGGAGTTTTAAGGCTAGACATTTAGAAAAGATTTTATAATCTGTGTTGGTAAGACTCACTGGTCTCCAGTTGTTTATGTTATTCCTCTCTAGATTGTTTCCCTTATGTATTAATGTGATTACTCCCCTTTTTTGAGTGGCTGTAAGTTCTCCCTTTCTAACTGAATATGATAGGCTTTCCCATAACAATGTTTTAAGTCGAGACCAAAAACATTTATAGAAGGGAGTCGTAAGTCCATCACTCCCAGGTGCTGACTCATTGTTAAGTTTAGATAATGCGTTTCCCATATCTTCTACTGTAATATCTTTTTCCATTAGTTCTTTTTCGCCTTCGTCTAGTATTGGATATTCAGTGTTTTCCAGATAGCCATTCAATAATGTCTTTCCTTCCATTTCTATACTATCTTTCCTATACAAACCCTCAAAAAACTGTCGGATCTGATCCAATATGTCTAACGGTTTTTTAAAGACGTTATCCTTTACCCTTAATTCATATATTGTGTTTACAATTCCGTTCCTCTTTTCTAGTGATAAAAAGTATTTTGTGTTTTTTTCACCCTGCTCTATCCACTTAACTCTCGACCTTATCTGGGCCCCTCTTGCTTTATGTAGCAGAAATATTTCTAAAGTCTGTTTAAGGATTGCCATTTGTTTTTGTAAGTTTTGATTGTTAGGTTCTGCCAGTAACTGCTTATTTGTCCTTTCAATCTCCAGTTCTAATTCCCGTTCTTTATTTTTCCTGAGCTGGTTCTTTGTGTTTGAATACTGTACACAGAAAGATTTTATTTCAACCTTAAGAAGTTCCCATTTAACAGTCGGTTCAAGCTCTGAGTTGTCCCTTGTAAAATCATCTATGAATGCATTCATTTCTAGGACGAAATTGTCATCTTTCAATAAGGAGTTATTAAGTTTCCAGATCGACGGTCCTGTTTTAAATGTATTATCACATATTTTGACTACTACCCCTTTGTGGTCGCTGAAGATCACAATTTCATGGTATGCCTTTTCAATATTGGCCAGTAGATTATTATCACAGAAAATGTAATCCAGCCTTCTGGCTATAAACGGTGTGCTTCTAGCCCAAGTGTAGTCTTTCTCGGTCCGGTGAAACAAACGCCACGCGTCAATTAAGTCCAACCTGTCCAACATTTTTTGCAGCTCGCTGGTTTCCCTTACATCATGCGACTCTCCTGCTACTATATCGAGGTCATTATCAAGGACGACATTAAAGTCGCCAGTAGGACTTAAAATTTTAATTTAATAGTAATATGGAAATGGCTGGAGGTCAAATGTTCTAATAAATATAAAAACAAACCAGTCAATATAATCAACTGTTACTTGGTTGTTTTCCTCCAAGATTGTTGTGATCTCTCCAATTTTGTCATAATCTAAATCTTTCCTGTCAAGTTCAGTTTTCAAGCTTTATAGCTTTCCACTACGGCACAGTAGGGCTTCATGAAAATAGCCAATCTATTAATTTTTTTCATCCACAGTAAATTGACTTTACAATAGGCCATACAACAGTCAGACAGTTGTATTTTGTAACTTACTGCTGATCTGTGCCCATTTAATCTTGTTTTGTGATAGTAATTAGTATGTAGGTTACTTGAATTTTAGCATCACTGTTGTTAGTGATTACAAATTAATAAAACAAACCACTGATGGAAAATTTTGCAGTATTTGAGAAGACATTACGATGAGATCATTTAACACTGTTTTGATATATTTTGCAATGAAATAAAAGCTTTGAAGATTGGAGTGTACGTTAGCCATTTTTCTTAATCCACATGGCAAGAGAATAGTAACTCGCAGCACATTTTGCTGATGTGTGAAGCTTCAGCAGTGGGATGATTATCAATAAAATAAAATAACATTTGTGGAGATCCAGCAGGAGAGTAAAAAATTCATACACTTAAAAAGAAAGGTTCACATTTAAGTTACAAATTTTTGCTTGCTTGATATAATTATCAAAGTTTGTGATTGATTATTATAATGTTGGGCCTTTAAATTTTAGTGAATGTGCTCTAATCTGGGCAGGGTATATAATATAGTACTTTTTTGTGCCTATTTTGGGACATGCGGGAGAGATGAATGGGGGTATATGTAGTAAATAATACCATACATGTAATTAACTCAACAAGTCTGAGGTTGTGGTCAAAGTATGTGGTTTATTATAATTTAATTTGTGGAAAACAAGTGTCTCACAAGGTCAATAATTCATATTTAATTAAATTACTAGTGCAAATCTGCAAATTTGGCATTTGGTTGTTGACACTAGTTTGTCACTGGAGATTTTGGCAATCACAGTTACAACACGCAAAGTTTGCTTTTAATGAATTAAATTGATTCTATAAAAGTAAGAGAATTAATGCTGAGTTCTCTACAGTGTATGAAGATAATTATGAAATCACATACATGTAGTTTCGTCTGACAGTCATGTCTTCTCTCTAATTTCCAGAGATCAGGCATCAACCCTGGAACGGCTCAATAAGTTCCGGCATTCCACCAGGTGGTGATAAGAAGCAGAATGTCTTGCTTTGAAATACTCAAAAGGCATGAAAGTACACTTTCTAAGGATTTGACCTCAAGCTCAAAGAAAGGTGGCCATGGATCACAGACTGTTCCATCGTCGTAGACACACAGTGGTTCAACAGGCTGGGCTAAACATATTTTGTAGTGAGGACGGCGCTTGCAAATAACTATTGTGCACTGGTCAGTAGTTTAAAAAAATCATCATGGGTTTTTGCGGCTCCAAGAAAAATGCCATGAGTGTGAAGGATGGTGTCATCCAGAACGAGTGCTTTGTGGACGTGCTGAACATCATTCCTCATGCTCTGCTAGCCCTTGTGTGTATTTTCATCTTGACGGTGTGGAACCACTCGGTGATCGGCAAGCTCAAGGTCAAAACGTGGGTCCACTATCAAGGACACAGTCTGCGATGGATCTGCACACTTGCCTTGCTGACCACAATCATTGTTGAAATTGCAGAGGGTTTCATTAGTGATCTGAATGACCCAGATTCTACAAACTACCATGCGTTTGTACCAGCTTGTGTGGCATACCTAGGAGGGATCCTGAGCATTGTCTTCTATCACAATGTCGAGCAATGGAATTCACCCAAATTTCTTCTGGTCCTGCTACTATACTGGCCAATGGCCATAGTACTGAAGTGTATAAAAGCTCTCTCCATATATAGGAACAATTTGACCCTGGACCATCTGAAAGTGTGGTTGGCACTCATAGACATCATTTTCTACCTTCTCCTATTCCTTGTTGAACTGAATGTTTTGAGATGCCAGGTGAGTTTTCATTGTAATGGTGTTTTGTAACATTTTATATTGTCCGAGAAAATACATGTAGACCATTAGAAGGAAGTAATTTAACAGACTAAAGCCAACACAATACAGTATGTATATTTTCTTTTATCAAGTGGGCCTGTTATTTTAATTTTATCGTGGTATCTTTGTCATTTAAAAAAAAATATTTTTTTTATTCATTTCTATAATTTTATGTGTCAGGGATTAAGTAAATATTACGTGTTTCATAGAGGAAAGTAAACCATAATTTTTTTACGTCTTCAGTAGCAGTTGAAAATGAATTTATAATATAGGTTATTTAAAGTGAAAGTTGTAATAATATTATCCTCTTCATATATATGTATTCTTCAGAGATATTCCTTCTTCAAGAAACAGCGCCGCATGCGTCCGCCAGCCGATCTAGAAAACACCAAATATTTGCAGTCATATGTGAACTTCATGTCGCAAGCTGTCTATTGGTGGGTCACTGACCTGCTGGTGTATGGTTTCAAGCACCCTCTCACCTTGAAAGATTTGGGGAAGTTACCTCAGGTAGAGTTGACTGTGCTTACATTAAATCAAGATTATTTGTATATATATAAATGCAATTTTTGTATTAAAGATGAAAACCTTTTTTAGTGTTTACACATATTTCTTTTTAACCCATACCCTGCACGCTACCCGTAAAGCCCGCTGCCCCGTCAGTGACCTTACTCACGGAGAATCTTATCTGGGGTCACTGACCCGTGCCGCTATGCGATGACCACAAACGCTGTCCACGTGGTTCGGTTTTTATTGATCGGTAAGAAAACATTCGCTGCTATGTCTTATCACGCTTGATAATGAATTAACCAGCAAAATCTTAGTCTGTCAGTCTCTAACCTATGATTCCAAACTGACAGCTGTAGTTTTCGTGAGAACGAAGCATGATAACTAGCCACGCCCTCCCAAGGCCTACACAAATGGTTTCATCCTGATTGACACATACTAATAAACCAATGTGGGCATTTGGGGCAAAGATTATTTCAGAGCTTGTTTCTGATTGGTTCTTAGATACAGACAACTCCAGATGGTGGTCAGATTGGGAGAAAATGAGATGATATTGCAAATTTGTTGAGCAACAGTTCGCATGTCGATGTTACATCTTTTGAAAGTGTGGGGAGAGCCTTTGAAAGCTTAGTCTTTGTGATTCCGACCAGTGATTCACTGGTTAACATGTCCATGTCACAATGCGTTTGATTTAGAAGAGATATGGTGAACAATAACACGGTGGTTACGTCTCAAAAAGGTCAGTGACCTGATGCGTGAAAATACGGCTTGCGCGTGGCGCGGTCAACTTGACCTTCCCGACTTTTGCCGCCCATGCGGCGTGAGCGCTTGCGAGTAAATACCGACAATTGCTGCCCCTCGCAGGGTGAGGGTTAATGTTTACATGTATTTAACCCCTTGCCTGCCACGCAGATTTCCACTCTTAATTCTTATGTCGGGTGCAAAAGGGGACAAAACAAGCAAGTCTAAAAATTTGCACGTCATAAATCTCACGCTTTCAAAATACATGCAAGTTATGCAAATGAGTAAGGGAACTTACTAGGAAGTACAAAATTACCATAATTTGGGAATTGTCTCCATAATCATGATCACTCAAAAAGTATACAAGGCCCGGAACACATGGCAGTATAGTGAGATTTGACAGCCTGGAATAGTTCTGGGCAAAGCAGGGAAAGGGTTACGGTTGTGTGTATAATGCAATTTTTGTATTAAAGATAAAAATCTTATTTAATGTTTACGTATATTTCTTTTGTAATGTTTACATGATTGTGTTTCTTTCTTAATGATTACATGTATTTTAATCACAGTAAAGCCGATTGTTAAACAGCCACTGCTGAAATAAGAAAGAGGTCTGCATCTTTGGATAGACCACCCATTTTTATTTTCATTGTTGGGGTACAATTTGAACAATACATGAGAAATTTGTTTACCAGTATTTTATTACGAGTATGTATGTGGGCAGTAAACAGTTGAAAACTCATAAGTTCGTAGATTGTGAATGAGTTTTCACTCTATTTTACCTTCACTTGAAGCAATCTGTTCTTCTGTTCTAAGTTTTTCTCTTGTGAGTAGTCCTTTCTTTATTTCAAGTTACTTGTTCAGTTATCTGTAGGTGCTAGGATGTCACCTGTCACCTGTCGGCTTCATCGTCATCGATGTTAGCTGCTACAGTGGATGTCACGACAAAATCTCCTCCACCCAATCCTGTCCTTAGCTTTCCTAGTTAGTTCACTTATTTCCAGCTGGCTGACTTTCTTGATGTTATCGTGATATGTAATGGATGTACACATTATAAATGTTTTCCTCCCAACTTATTTCTCTGTTTCTTTTCCAGAGTGAGAGATCAGCAAGAATGTACAAGAAATTGCAAATGATCTTTGAGGAAGAGAAGGTAGATTTCCTTTTTCATTTTATAGCAAGCTTTTTCTTTTTATTCGGGGCAATATTCAATTTTCAGGTTAACTTTCATTACCGCAGGCCGGTATAAGGTCCAGCAATTCTCGCCCTCTATATTATTGGTGGCTGCTCCACCGACCAAAGAGAGGGTACTCTGAAAATGACGCCTCAGTTTATTTCAGTGATGTTCCTTGGCCTTGCTTCCTTTCAGTCAGTTTCTAGAGTGAATTCCCTTCATTTCTATCGTTCAATGAAGTTCGATCATGCATTCTGTTAAAAGTAACATTGAACTGAAGTGGCAAGTGAATTTTTAAAAAAATTTTCGCGAAAAGGAACAAAATGGTCTGTGACAGTGACATGAGCTGGGCTTCTTTTTGGGCAGATAGCGATGAATCTGCCCATTCGTTAGACTCTAGACCCAGACAACACTGATAGTGACTCTGATAGTGATCTCGATGATGGGAATGCAGAAAACACTGCAGATTGGAACAAAGAGCAACCAAACCTATACCTGATTTCACTGGATCTGGGCCTTCAGTCAAGGCTTCCCTGCCTGAAACGGCCTCCCCCTATGATTATTTTGCAGAATTGCCTGCCACTTACATGGAAACACTCATTGAACATTGTTATAACTATGGGAAGCGAACCCTTGGGGAAAATGGGAGATATATATGGGCTGCAAGTGGGTTCGTCCGACACTACAGGAGATGAAGGAATTTACAGCTATCCTAATCATTGCAGACAATGTTGATAAAACCATCACGAATGAGGTCTTTGTGTTCTAGATCAACAAGGCACTGGCTCCTTCAGTCTCCTGGATTTTGGGATCTCAATGTAACTTTTCGCAAATGTTCCTTAATCAAACACTTTTTTTGGCTCTCAATGCAAGCCACAGCTGAAAATTGTGATGACCCTTTACGGCTCATTCATGGCCATATCGAACATTTACAACACACAGTGTTGAAATCTGAGTTTCTCCCAGGAAGAGACATACTATCGATGAGTGCATGATCCCTTTCAAAGGTCACTTGAAATTCAAGCAATACATGAAACTGAAACCTGTGAAATGGGGGTTGAAGGCGGACCTCTTGGTAGACTGGGCCACCGGCTGCCTAGTGCAGTTCATTGTCTACGGTGACAAATTCTATCTACCAGATGAGCACAAAGACTTAGGAAAGCAGACTTATACTGATATAAAGCTTTTGGAAGGATTTGAGAGACAAGGCCATCGACTAACAACAGATAGATGGTACACATCTCCAGCTCTCACAGAATGTCTCACCAAAATGGAGGTAAGGCACAGTCGTCACCAGTTGGAAGGGCTATCCCAAACAACTGCTCAAGAAGAAAGGTACTAGGGGCACATGGGACTATCTAAGCAAGGGAAATCTCATTGCTGTCAGATGACATGATAATAGAGTGAATTATTTTCTATCAAATTTCTACACCGCAGAAGAAACTGTCGTCACCCGCAGAGACAAGCAAGGCCGTGCAATGGATATCCCAGCACCTACAGTGGTTGATGACTACACTTTTATGAATGGTGTTGATAAAAATGATCAGAACACTTCAGTAGACAAATCAAGAAAGCAATATAGGTGGCCACTCCGGTTTTTGCTGAAGTCAGTTGAATGGTGTCTCAAAAATGCCCACGTGCTGATGAAACTTGTCTTTCAATAATCCTGGATCTGGATTTGGATCTGTATAACTTTAGACTTCAGGTAGCACACAAATTGGTTGGTGAACAACAAAATAACAGCAAGGCAAGGAAAAATCCCAAACAGAACCTGAGACTTGACCCATAACTCGGAAGGTCAACGGACAAGAGACACTCACTATCTCAAGGCAACAAAACAAGAGAAAAAAACATCCTGATCTAAAGTATGGACAAAGAAGAATGAAAACTGCTTATTATTGTGACAGCTGTGGTGCCAGTTTATGTCTGATGAAAGATTCAAACTGCTGGGAAAGATTCCATACTGCTGATGAATTCTGGCGACCACTTCCATGGGAGTTGCCACACCACTGCGACATACACCTGCCCCAACCCGGGCAACCCTGGAACATCCTATTCACCTCAGCCAGGTCCCTCTGGGGATCACTAAACATTTCTATAGGACTAGTCTAATAATGTTACATTGCAAACAAATTTTGTGTAGCTTTTCTGATTTCTGTGTAGATTTCTGTGCAAGGAAAATTTTCATGTGGCATAAATCCCTCATGCAAAATGAATTAGGCTGGCAGTTCAGTGCTTTTCTTGTAGTTTATTCAAATTTGGATTATGTTTGAAGATAACACAGTCCCTGGAGTACTTTTATGACAAGATACAACAAAGAAGAAGGTAGAAGGACAAATGTACATTGTTGTCATGTTTTTGTGTCATGAAAATTTTTCAAATATCTTTCATTGCATGCATGTGAAACAAAACAAAATTGCACCAAAGTAAATAAAATTCAATTCATAGTAAAGTTCATTCATTTCTCTTATAGAAAATGTATGCTTTTATTACATTTCCTTGAATAGAGGCAATTCCTGTTTTTCACAACTGCATGAAGAAATCGTGACAGTCTTCTCGGGGGAGCTGATAACATTGTGGACACTTTTTTTCGGGGCTGCGATAATGAAAGAGTTAATGGTATTAAAGTAGCATGCAAAATTTCTGGACCTCCTCCATATTTAAGGGATTGTACGCAGAAGCAAACAGTTATACGATAAATTAATGAGTGGTCATTGTCCTATGAAATTTCTCATTTGTCACACAATTTCATCTTTATGACAGCCTGAAAACTCCCTGCCACTCGGGTGCTTTTCAGACCCCAATTGTAGTTTTCAATATCTCCGTTCGGTACCTAAAGCAGTAAAAAAATTTGCTGGAATCATAATTACTTTATTTTCTGTTTTGGCATCTCGTTAATATGTAAAAAAAAATATGAATGTATACCTTTAATATATGAAAATGTAAATGTCAGAAAATATTAATTTTAAAGAATTTATTTAACTTGGCCCTTCTTTCTGCCGTGCAAGATTCCTATAATTTATTGTCTGTCTTTGTTTGTTTTCAGTTCAAGGCAGCTCAGAAAAATCGGGAACCCTCGCTAATGTACAGTTTCTTGCGGGCAGCTTTTCCCATGCTACTCCTATCAGGCTTTTTCCGCATCGTTGGGGACTGCCTGGCCTTTGTTGGACCTTTGTTGATTGAACGTATCGTGGACTATGCATATGACAAAGATGACGAGCTGCTAAACATGGCCTCAGGGAACAGCACCAAACCAACCAAAGTAAGTCAAACTAATTGAACAAACAAGTCTGTGGTTGTGGAGGCTTTAGAGAGAGATTTTCCTTTCGTGGCTGAGGCATTTGAGAATTTGCAAAATGTTATGAAGTAAGATAGGGCCTGTAAGATGGAGAGTGTGGTTTTCCATGCTTTTTGCTGTTGCAGCGTCCGTATTTTTGTGTTTTTTTTGTAAAGAATAACAAGAATCACTTTGTTATTTCCATGAGGGAAATTCAGTTTCACAGAACATTTGAGAGCGAGCCTCACTAACCTCAACAGAAGACACATTTTTTCAGTTTTGAGTTATGAAAATCTCATCTTTAATTTGGTGTAAAAATTATTGCAATGCTCCTTTTTATTGCAAAGTTTTTAAAGACACCTACTTCCCCTTCAAAAATGGAAGCAACATCTGAGAAAATCGCCATTAAAGATGGAGGAGCGAGTTTTTGCACTCGGTGAGATGGGTGGCCTTACTATCTCCCTAGCAGCGGTACTTGTAATTAACCTACGGCTTTGAAATTTTACATGTATATGCCAATATAAATGATACCCACTCTATGAAAATTTTGTGACAATAGGTGTATTACTTTCAAAGTTATCGGGAGTTCTATGAACCCTATTATTGCTGTCATATTTGATGTCAGAGGCAAACTTAAACGCATTAAAAGCAATATTTATCATATTTACAGGCTGATTTGCGGCCTAATGTTTTCACAGAATGTAGAAAAATGGTTGAACTTTAACTCTTTCCGTACTTTTCACCGATACATCGGTTCCTCCAACTAACGCATTTGGACTAATTTCTGCTGAAGTGCAGTAATAGTGGCATCGGTTGTACCACAAACAACAAAAACACTGGGAAGCTAGATGGACACAGTATCGTTGAAATGCCCAGGGGTAACAAGGAGAGTACTTTTTGCCGATGTATCGGTCCCCCCGACTGACGCATTTGGACTAATTTGGGCTGAATTGCAGTATGGAAAGAGTTAAGTATCGACCAAAATATAAAAATGGTAAAAAAATTGGATATTTCAAGTGTTTCCTCTCGATTTTCTCCGTTTGGTCCAGTGCAACTTCCCTTGAGGTTAGTGGGGCTCGCTCACATTTCCAAGCATACATGATACATACATCTTACATATTACATGAACATGACATGACCCAATAACACGCATAATGCTTGAAGTAACATGGCATGGAAGCCTAATAACATGTGGTACAGGTCTAGTCAGAAAGCATTATTGAGGGGAACTGCAGGTGGTAAGAGCAACCATAAGAACAATTTGTTTGTTTACTCAAATTTGCCTTTGTCTCGCAGGTGTCATTTGTAACAGTGGATCAGTTCTTCAACAATGGCTATGTCCTGTCTGTGGTACTGTTCCTGTCTTCTTTACTACAGCATACTCTACTGCAGAACCATCATTACATTGTCATTAGAGAGGGTATACGGGTCAGGACAGCCGTGCAGGTATGAAGGGGGTCTGTGCGAAAATATTGTCACAGCGTTGGTGTAATGGACTGTCATCCGTCACAGTTTGAGAGACGTGATTAAAACTGTTTATCAAGGTGTCACCAGATGAGTTACAAAAGTAATGAGTACAACTTTTTTACCACATTGTTCTGTGATATTTTTATACCTGCATAAAAAAAAAAAAATCATGCCGATGTGGATAATTAAAGTGTGCAGCATTAAGATATTGCTCTCTGTTAAAAAGTCAGATTTGGTCTGTTCATCCATGGCTCTTTATGTACTTCAGGATTAAATTTACACAAGAGGCTCAGGAATGCAATTTTTTTTTTTTTTTTTAATTTCTATGATCCAGAGAAATGATTTGTTTTTTGATTATGCACATTCTAGTCACTCATGAAGAGAGCAAAAAGGAGAGAAAAGGATGGTGTTGGCAGACCTGCCAAGTGTCGTGCATTTTACATGAGTGTCCTTTATTTAGAGTATCTGGGGGACATGAACAAGATTTTTTTTTTTTTTTCACAAAGAGAAATATATTCCAGGTTTGTGGATGCAGTCCAGTGAAAGTGCAAGTCGGTGGTGACATTCATGATTCTGCACATTTTACCAGTAAATGCAAAGAGTACATTATGTGATTTGTGAAGTGTATTTGTCGCGCAGCCAGTCAAAATGAGTCACTTGTCGCTTTTTATCATAATAGAGTTATTGGTATCATATGAAAGCTTATTTCATGCACTTTCACTTGGTGGAAACATTTTTGGGCTAGCTTAATTCTAGCCCGAGATATTGCAGTTTAAAGAGGTGGGGGTGAGTCCTGAACAATGGCGGAAATCCCGAGAAAATCGCGATTAGAGATCGGGCTCAACACAAAACAGCTAGATACCTACCTCAGAAAATCCTGATTTTAATCACTTTATACTTAAAATCCGCTCATATAATTAACGTTTTCTAGTTCAGGAATGGATAAACTTTCCATTTCCGCAATAAAAAAAAAATCGATATCTGACCCCCCAAACAAGTTCAACTCCCGATTTCTCTGGTTCAAGCCCAGCGACAAGTGTCTCATTCTGAATGGCCGCCAGTCATTTGTGTTTTGTATTCGTGTTCTTATTTTTACAGAAATCATAACTAACTGAGAACTCGAGTTTGCACTTGTATGTTATGGGTATGCATATATTGAGGTGTCCCATATTGAAGTGGTTGCTTTGTCGGCAGGTGTGCACTGGTGTCTCACAGTGAATTGGTGATAATTCTCTTTTCTCCATTTCAGACAATGGTGTACAGCAAAGCCCTTAAATTGTCCACCCTGGAGCTGAGCAATGGTGTGACCACAGTTGGTCAGATCATGAATCACATGTCCATCGACTCCACTTTCCTCATGTTCTTCTTCTTTTTTGTCCACTACATCTGGGCTTTACCTGTCCAGGTAAGTGAAGCAGTAGCCCCAGCCAACATCCCCATGTCAGTCTGACATAGATTTGTGTAGAATTTGCATAGGGTTGGTTGGGTTACTGTTGGGGTGGATTTCCTCCATCAGACCGACAACGGTGTGCAATGGCATAACCAGAGGATTTACGGAGAAACACCATTCTTATATCCAAACTAGCTGAGGTCCCCGGCCCTGCCGGGGATAAATCGGTTTGAATATTGGTTTCAGTTCTGGGTGGTTATTATGGACCTGCTTCATCTGGCCTGTTCCTATTTGTTTATTTTATTTTTGTTTGTTTGTTTTTAAATAAGTCTTACTGCTCTGCCTTTGTGAGTTGACAACCTGCGCATCCCGTACAACTGCATGATTTGCGCACGGGTTAGTGTGTTTGATAGTGAACACATCGCAGGTAATGATAACGAAACCTTAAAATGGCGAACCATGACTCGAAATAGATCTAGAATCTAGATCTAGATCTGAATGATGGCGAAACAATAAATTACCAATAAAAAAAACTACAGCGATTTGAGACTTGTATGCCTACCGATAGTACGTTTTTTAGGGGGCATGCTGCATCAGTGCATGCTAGATCTAGCTCTCACAGACACTACGGTGATTATGAATCGAATTCCGGGGCCGGAAGTGGAAAAGCGATTAACAAAGAAAGAGGTCATAGGTTAACGAACGTACAATTCGGATCAAACGCTCTCGCAAATTTACTGTTCCATTCTTATCGCATTATTGGAATAACTCACGAATCCCATAAGCTTTTTTATGCCTATGTACATAGGAACACTGGTCAGTATCGTACAATTGTGTGTGCCAAATTTCAGTTCAATACGTCCAGTAGTTTTTGAGTCTGTCACGAGCAGAGTTAGGGTCTTGGGGATGTTACGACTGCACGAGAGGCAGCTAACTCACACTCGGACACAACCACACAAGAAAAGTATTAAATAACTAGAGCGTATATATGTCAGGCCGGTCAGGCCATAGTTTACATAAATATTAATAACAAAACAAAAGACAATAGGGGTATATATTCAAACCAAAAAAAACTCTAATTAATAACTTAACCAAATGATATTCATGTAACTATGGAGGTACTGCAATCAATAGCAAATAGGTATATTATACGAAACTAGATATCAATTTAAAGTGACAGTTGAGTCGCCACTGGCCAGTCGCCAGGCAAACTCTCCATAAATCATATGGGCTTGAGTGTTAGGAGAGCCCAGTATGTTCAAAGCCTACAGAAGCACTCTTCGGCTTGTAGGTATTTTAAGCAGTTGCCAAAAGACTATATTTTATGCACAATCACTATTCAATTCATCAACAATGTGCTATATTATTCCAATCATACTATGGCAATAGATCTATGATACAGGACACTCGTGGTCGAGTGCCAGCTGGGGTTTCCTTAGTCTTCCTATGAGGCTGTAGTTCTCTCTCTATCTCCGATCTCTATTATGCTTGAATAAATAAGATATATTACCATTGCTCACGTCTACTGGTAGGCGCGAACATCAATATAGCGCAGTGTGGGCTTTCAAAGGTCAGCCCACTCAGACCTTTCTTTCTAGAGCTCAGTCAGTCCATTAGCAAGTGTCACAAATCCCAGACTGGGAAATGTAATAGTTTATGACAGGACGACAATCACGAACAAACAAGTTTAACACTTAACAAAACAACCCATCAGACTCACACATTTATTAAACATAATTATACATATAATAGCGCAATTACATATATTATATTATTGAAATGACTGCCGTACAACGGCCTTATTCTCACACACACGCTCCCTCGGATCCACAATCCGGTAGTTACTCCTAAAGGCACTTCGGCCTCAGCCTCTCCCCTCGGGGTCTTAATAGTACATTAATGATTCACTGGCACCGCAGTCTCTCAATATCACCTTCCTATTGTCATACACCTTAGCACTCCCCTAGCACCTCAGCAGGGCAATAACACATTATTATTTCCATAGCCATCAACATGGCAACAACATAATATCAGTTCACTAGCCTATCAACATGGCAACAACATAGTATCTCATTCACTCTCATATCTACGTCCCTGCCCGTGGCCTGACTGCCACGACTTTATGTGCCTCTACTGTCCTGCCCCGACAGCCTCACTTCTGGCCTATGTGTGGCCTCCGGCCCTATGCTGGCCTATCCCCTGTGCTCATCGAGGTGGCTCTGCGGCCCGTCCCCGACACCTACAAGAATAACATTACATTGGTATAATACCCTACCACTTCTATTCACTCCACCTCTCCTTACAATCCATGAAGCGTACACACACTAGTTCACCTTTCACTCACCACACATCTTACGGTAACACACCTCCATCGGAGTACACACTACTCACTCGCGCTACAAATCCATGAACTCACTTTCATCTATCGCTCATGGCGCACATTGCTATATCCAATATCAAGGACTTCCACATTCCTCACATATACTTATTCACATCATGGTAATAGACGAATATAATATAATACATCAATCATAATAATCAATCAACATTCTACATACCAGTCATAACTGGAAAGACTCTCACTAGTCTTCTCGACTGCTTCCTTTTATCTCTGCCCGATGGGCTATTATTCACAGATCCGCTCCCTAGGACCTTCTAACTTGCAGTGATAGTTATACAGCGCTTTCGCCTCCTTCAGACCCCCCCCCACTACTCACAACAGCACGCTTAACTTGCTGTCTACTGTGAGTCATTCTTACTCTACACCCGCTCTGTAGCAATCCCCTTAATTGCACTCACTCCACTCGTGACAGCAAGGACTTCTTGTCTTCAAAGCACACAGTTCAGGTACTGGTCAACCGGAGATACTTCACGACACGATGCTTCTGCTCGTCTGTATTCACCAAATCTGAACGTTACACGATGTCTTATACTATCTAACTACCCAGCGTGCTAGTCCGCTGGTCCAATTAGTTCAGCTATCTCATAGGTCGAAACCTCCCACCATTTTAATTGTAGTAATACGTCTGCACTATTCTACCAGCCAGTTAACGTGCAAAAACTTGTCTAGTCATACTTAACAATGTCAACTAGCCCCACCTTGTTTCACCCCTACTCCATTACTTATTAATCACGAACATTAAAACCCACAAGCGTGAATCTAACAGTTTAACTTTACATTTATTTACTCACCAACTATAATTTGGCGAGGACCGTTCAAGGCCACCAGCCAATTTCTCATGGCCCTGATAAAACAACAACAACTCACTCTCTGCGTGAGTTTTAATAACATCCGAATCATGACAGAGTCCATAGGGAACAAAGGGGTTTTCTTACATTTTTTTTGTATAGATATAATGTCAATGCCATGTACCTTTGACTGATATAGGATTCCTGTCGAGGAGTAAAGGCTTTATGATATGCAATATTACCGTACATTTACACCAGAGATCCACTTCCATGCATTCGTTTTCTGAATGTCTGTTAACGAACGACTCCATCTTCACACTCGTGTCAGTTTTTGAGAGTACCTTCTGCCAACATAAGAATGCTGGACTGATCATTAATTGAATACTGGACTAATCATTAATTATGTACACGCATGTGTGTCGTGCCACACCAATGTTAAGGCTTGATTTCAGCTCCTTTGCACAACATGCATTGTCGCATCACACCAACACATGGGAATTCATGGGACAAATTGTAGGGTGTTGGTAAAAAGGATTTCACGAACAAACATTAACATTCAGAAACAATGGATCACGAGAGTTTGGTGAGAACACTAACAGATAAGCTCATCCGTTCATGAGTCATATGGAAGTTAACGAAAGCAGATCTCCGGTGTGAATGTGGAGTTATGCGGGTTGTTTTTTTGCCACGTTTCAATGATGTGAAACTCTGTTGTTAAATTCCATTGTACAGAAAGCAAAACATTTATTTAAAGAATGTTGTCCAAGTTTGTAATTTTAGATATATTGTCTTTAGCTCATTCTCTACTGTAACTTTTGTGGGTGTGAACGGGAACTCCCAGCACTATCCAGTCTGAAATTTAGACATAGTTCAAAGATGTTTTTTCTCTCACTCGGTATAAACACAAGACGTTATACAATAGACATTAAAGTAAAGGAAAATCAGTGAACCAGGATGGGATTCAATATTTCCAGCAATTGGACTTAGATATTAGTATTGGAAAATGAATGTCCACTCGAGCCGAATATTTGGCTTTCTGCAGCGAAGCAAAAATCCGCGAGCTGAATATTTGGCTTACCATAGCGAATGAGTGAAACAGGCATTTTCTCTACGGATTTTTTTTCAAGCTAGCAATGATTTTTCTGAGTGTTCTGTGATTCATTCAGCCCTACATTTGTTGCACTCATCTGTTTTATGATCTTTTGCCTTTTGTTTTGACAGGTTAGCCTTTCCCTGTTCATAATGTACTTCAAGCTTGGCCTGGCCGGGTTGATAGGTGGCTTGTTTGTGATCTGTTCTGGGCCCATCATGTACTTACTGGGAGTAGCAATGTCCAGAATGCAGAAGAAAATCATGGTAATGTTATCATGCACATTTTACTGCTTAAGAAATTCTCATTTTTGGGGGGTTTTTTTGACATCATTCAGGACTAAACCTCTGCTGGGTTTTGACCATGTCAAGTATCAACCAGGTGCGTTAACCCCTTCCCTGCTTTGCACAGAACTGTTCCGGGCTGTCTAATCTCACTGTACTGCCATGTGCCGGGAACTGCGCCCGGCCTAGTTTGTATGCATTTCTTAAACGATCATGTAGAGACAGTTCCCTGATTGCGATTGTTTTGTATTTCCTAGTTTAATTTCCCTGCTCACTTGTGTCCTTTGCGTGTATTTTGAAAGTGGGGGAATTATGGTGTGTAATTTCTTAGATTTGATTGTTTTGTACCCTTTGGACCCAGCATACGAGTGAAAATCTGCGTGGCAGGCAAGTCTTAGTTTTTGGAAGATCTTTACCCTTGACATTGGCACCTCACTTTTCTTGTTCTTGTTTCTGTGTGTTTTTGTGGTTGGGATTAGTTTTTTTTTTAGAATTTTGCCCGTGCAGTGGCCTTGTTTGACCTGTTCTTCTCGACTTTCAGCTGCCAAGGTATCTTTAAATGTGTGCATGGGCCCTCTGAGTTTTTTGTCCTTATCTGAGAAGTCTAGGTGCTCAATTCCACCTACCCATATGATCAGGGACAAGAGTGGGCAAGAATTTCTGTGTGAAAGGGAGAAATCTCCATTTGGGTGAAATGTTTTCTTCTCTGTAGCCCTTAGCATGGAAAGACTTTTATGTCCCTCTATATTGATTATACCTCACATAAAACTACAGCACTGTTCATATGATAACCATTATTTTCAGTGGTGTATGTGTGACGTGAAATAAGGGGCGCGGGGGGAGCAGGGATGTTAATAATTTGGCATACTGTAATTGAGTAATTGAGGGTTCCTGCATGGGCTTTGAAACCCTGGCTACAACACAGATTAACTCATCATTTTAGGCAGAAGGTAAAGTTTGCGATCATTGCTAAATACCTGTAAAATAACATTTGCTAGAATAGACAAGGATTGAACCTGGTACCTTCGACATGAGAGGCGAGCACTTGCCTCTAGACCAACGTGTCCCCCCAGTTTTATCAGCAGGGTATAGCAATGTCCAGAATGCAAGGAAAATCATGGAACTGTAACCATGCATTTGGCAGCTTGAGAAATCATGTCGTGGACTGTGGGTAAATTACCAAAACTCAGTTTTACAAATATTTCCCGAGAAGCAAAAAATTAAATGACTCTCTTTATCAGGCTTAATAGTTATGATATTTTAAAAGAACGATATTTAACCCTTAGATTTCAGTCTTTAAGCCCAACTTATAACACATCCTGCGGGCTGTCTGGGGCTACAAGTATGCCAGATACCTCAATTTTTTCAAAAAGTTAAGTCACCACAATTTACCAAGTGACCCTCGATATGTTTTAAGATGTTTTGTCTCACTTGAGACGGATCACACAAGAGTTGCTTGACGGTCCATTTCCGCTGTGGACGGATCACGCACCCCTTGCGAGATCAACTTTTTCAATCGATATCGCCTATGCTATGCACGCAGGTCCTGCGTGACACGTCTCAACGCATGTAGAGCCATTTGTTTCATTTCGTACCCAGTTTGGCGGAAGTAAGAGTTCTAGTTTTGGATCTATGATTAACCAAGGTCAGCCACTGTAATAACTAAAAATATTGAGTTGGCTTTGTAAACAAAATATCGTCCTCTAAAAGCAAAAGAAAAGAGAGCAATATTTTAGAAGTTTTTGATGATAATTAGTCAGATTATGACCTGAGTGATGATCTAGGCCATGAGTACATGCCTCAGGCGCACTCAATTTCCGAAATTTCCCAGAAAACAAAAATTGACATGATTTTCAAAAATTTATAAAATCAAAACCATAATAGATAAAACATTGACATTTTTACAGTCTATTGTGCTTTAGTTGAACTTATTTGTGTTCGAATTTCATTACAATAACTTAATTGGGTGAGCTTTTATGAATTTTTAAAATACCCCAAAAAAACTCAGTCTCCAGCGCATGTTGGCCAAAAAAAAACCAGTTTCAAGTCAGTTGTAATATCACTACATATGAAGGAAACGTAACTTTATTGTAGCAGTGTACAAGTGCATGTGTTTCCAGAGAAAGATTTTGAAATGGGGGGCGGGTGAGATATTGGTATTTGATAGCAGCTGGCTGTTTTGTTGTTTTTGTGTGTGTGTGTGGGGGGGGGGGGGGGGGGGGGAGAGTTTTGGCCTTCTTCTACAGCAAAAATGTTACCAGAGAGGAAGTGAAATTGTGGCATTGCCACTCAAAAGAATCATATTTCAGATTTTACAAAAGTGTTTTCATCAGCTGAATTTATATTTGTATTCATTCAGTGGTATATTTCATTCTGAAAGTATTTTTCCCCCTTTTTGATATGAACCCATGTGAAAAAAGTAACATGGAATTCATGTCAATATATACATCTCGTTTCATTTTCATCTTTCTGTAGATTCATTCTGACAAGAGGGTGAAAAAAGTGAATGAAGTGATCCAAGGAATGAAAGTAATCAAACTCCTAGCCTGGGAGAAAGGTTTTGCTCAATCCATCCAGGAGACAAGAAAAAAGGAATTGTCCTACCTTTTGCCAAATACCATGCTCAAGGCGATGATGGGTAAGTTTGATGTATGCAGGGATTTACCGTGGTTTTGAATTTTAAGAATCCCATGATCTCACAAGGCAATTGGATTTTTAACTTTTCTTCACACTTATTTGTCTGTTTCCTTGTTTGGGGTTCAAGGACTTCTGCAGATTCATGGAATTTCTGGCTTCCTTTTGCTGTTTCCATGTCTTGCTCTGGGACACCTTGAGAGTACACAAACACACATTTACTTATATTTTGTGTATATTAAAGATCTATACTAATGAGCCAAATATTTCAGATAGAATACAGTTCTTTTCAGCATTTTTCACTGTGAGCCCTCCTTGTTGAAAGCTTTATTTTGACATTATGACACTAATGACATCAAGAAATCAGTCGGTTCCTATACCAGCTGGTTAATTAAGTCAGTCAAGGATTCCAGTATATCCAGGTCTCTTGATGTTATGTTGTATTTTAAGGAAATGGCTTTGTCATTAATTGCCTGTGAGATGCACCGCAGTCAGCGCTTAGGATTGTTCCAAGATAATAGAACAATATTGTAAGAGCATCTTGTATGTGAGCAAACATTGTCATTTGCTGAAAAAAAATGTTTGTTCACAGGATGACACAGAGAAATTTCAACCATTTTTGATTAATTTTCTTTAAAAATGTTTATTTCATGTAAATAATCCACAATTTTTTTTTTTTTTCAGGGTTTCTGGGCATCAGTGCACCTGTGGTTGGCACATTGCTGGTAAGTGGTATAGTAATGTTTGAATATGTGTAGTTTTTTTTGTTGTTTTTTTAGCAGTAAGCCTGAAACTATTAACAGACTTACTTAATGTTTTTAGCCATTACAGGGAGAATATCGTTACAGAAAGCATGAACAAAATGTTCGCAGTTTACAGGTGGAATTGCTTAACATTTATTTGCCGAGGTATCCATGAGAATATTTGGCAACAGCGGAAGAATGGTGAGAGTTCATTTTAAAAATGATTTTTTTGACACAGGCCGGGTACTAAAATAATTCTTGAGAAATATCAAGATGAAAAACAATCATAGTCCAGCGGAACCCAAGGTTTTTTCAGGCAAATGAAATAATAACATAGGTGTTTTGGGATTTAAATTTTCTTCATCTCAAAAACAAAATGAATTCAAATCCAGCGAGAGAAAAATTCAGGCGAAAACCCACACCGGCTTGGCCTCAATAAAGTTTAAGGTGATCCTACACAGAAAGCCTTGTTTGATGGCTGTTCCGGTAGTCTGACTTGCTCATAAGTATCCTTGGTGTGACTGATAATTTTTTCATTGTGTCTTCTGTGTTTACACATACAATTTTCAGACTTTTGCCTTGTACCCACTGTTTGAGAAAGAGCCTCTCACTGCAGGAGCTACAATGGCAGTGCTGTCATTATTCAACTTGCTACAAAGTCCTCTGCAGGTCAGTAGTTGTAACAAATTCTTTTCATTGAGTGACCATTTACATTTACTGTAACAGAGATTTTATATTGTGCTATTTGTGATTATAATGAAGTTTTTTACCAAAAACAATCTGTTCGTTTTATATTATCCTTTTCACATCACCCCGCACCTTTCAGCTGTGGGCTGTGTTACAACCCATCGATACATCAGTTGCCAGGAAGGTGCGGCCACCAGAACACCCTTTTGCGGCCTTCCGCACCACCTGGGATAACAAGTTGTTTTGTAGCTTATAGTTATATGGTTTTTGTTTTTTTTGTGTTTGTAAACGTACGATTATCAGTATTCTTCTCTGAGGAAGCTTTCCAGTGATACCAAATATACTCTAGCATTATCAGAAGACTTAAAATGAATTTTCAAAATCACCCCCAAAATAGTCCATAAACAGGTAAGAGTCGCTATAAAGAAGGAATGTACAATGGGCATGTGAGAGCCGTGATCCTTGTGATGTGAAAAGGTTAACCTGTCAGAAGCCTTTCAAGGATTTTGAAATTGAGAGACATTATAATAATGAGATTTTTTTATTTTTCCCCTAAATTAAGATTTGAGTTTTCATTTCTATCTGAAGGAGAGAAATCTCCATTTTGGGTATATATTTTCTTCTCAGTAGCCATTACTATGGAAAGACTTTTATGCCCCTCTATATTGATTATGCCTCACATAAAACTGCCGCACTGTTCATATGATAACCATTATTTTCAGTGGTGTATGTGTGATGCGAAGTGGGGGGGGGAGGGCTGGGCAGAGCAGGGATGTTAATAATTTGGCGTACTGTAATTGAGAGTTCCTGCATGAGGTTTGAAACCCTGACTACAACACAGATTAACTCATCATTTTAGGCAGAAGATAAAGTTTGCGATCATTGCTAAATACCTGTAAAATAACATTTGCTAGAACAGACAACTGAAAAAGTTTGGAACTGCCAGTCCTAGGGACCAGTTTTGTTTTGCTGAAACTGATAAAAGATCTTATAAGCTTTTCAAAAAGTCACCTGATGGTTTCATGATGAAATCTTGCAGAAAATAGTCAGATAAACAGATTTCATTTTGTGACGTCGCACACTCTAAAATGATTGATGTGATCAAAATATTTCAAGTTAGTTTGCTGTGGCTGGTGTTAGGTTTCCTGGGAGCAATTTTGGCATCCTCTTTCTCTGTCTCTCTCTCTCATTCTCTTTCTGTATATGTGTGTGTGTGTGCATGTTTTTTCCTCCTTTCTTCTCTTCATTTTTTGTTGCGGGGTGGAATAGCCATTCATGCAACTGGTTTTCAAATTTACTGATGCGATCAGACAATCTTTTTTCTCCCATCTATTAGATTATGACTCTCTTGTCCGCCGCTATTGCCAATGCACGTGTGAGCTCCAAGAGGTTACTACCTTTCCTACTGGCTAGCGAAGTGGCCCGGCCTTTAGATTCCATTCCCAGCTTTTCCAAGTCCTGCAGTGTGGGCCTTGACTCGTCAGCACCATCATGCCATAACACAGTAAGTTTGGCGCACATTGATAATTTTTCTGTGGCTTTATGTGCAAGTCTACGCTCAAACTCATTCTGTGAGATCTCTTTAAAAATTCTTGGAAATGATGTTTGAAACTGAAACTGGCTGAATCAAAGGAGAAGGCAGAGCAAAAGGCCATGAGATATGAATGTAGGGGAAACCGGTCTTAAAATATATAATAAAATATCAAGATTCGACTTAAGTATTAAAGTATGGACAACTTTCACTGTACATTCAAAACTGTATATCCAGGGTTGCTTGGTAAACTATTGGAACTCGGTTTTTACAGATGTTTCAGGAGGAGCGAAAAACTGAATAAATTTCTTAATCAGATTTGATGGTTACGATACATTAAGAAAAAGTTATGTAACCTTAGTTTTCACAGTTTAACCCTCAACTTTTAAGACAGCCTGTGGGCTGTCAAGGGCTACTATGAGCATGGTAAATACAGTGGAGAACGGTTAAATAGAAAATGGCTAAACCGAAACTAATGCTAAACCGAAAGAAAATAAGAATCCCTAATTTTTTTCCTCTTTATCTTTGTTAACAAACTAGCGCTAAACCGAAATAACCCTATAGTTAAACCGAAAAGAAAATTGCTGGATTCAGTGGCCAGTCCACTGTGATTTGCCATAGATCGAGTCAGATCCCTGTATCACCCTAGTACACTCCCCTCCCCCCTAAAAAAATAAAAGCAAAGCATGCTTCGTTCTGCCCAGTAGTTAGGCCTCCATGGAAGCAGCAGCATTACAGGGATAGGGGGAGAGGGAGGGAGGCCCATATGGGTCCAAAATCAGACGGCAGCAGACGTTACATTTGGCGCATCGCGACTGACCTTTCATTTAAAATGTAAGACATCAGAGAGACAACACTAGTTATCGCGGACAGCCATAGTGCATTTCACGCCATCGTGTACGGTAACGAGATCAGCGGGACGGCGGTTCTGTTCTGTCCGTCCACACGCATGTCTTCCTGTTCTGAGAGTTAGTCCACATTCACTCGCACATAAATGCTTTGAGTGTGCCTAGGCCTGAGCAATCGCCCACCCTCATTCTGAGTCAAAAACACAGAGCAAGTGAACACGTGTTAAGTCTGTTTAGCCTGTGCACTTACATTATTTGTCCTCTATGATAGTGATTTGGGCTGCTTTTCTTGAAACTGGCGTTTTTCAAGCCTCCTATCGCTAAACTGAAACGCTGTCTAAACCGAAAACAAACCTGTGGTCCCACCGATTTTGGTTTAACCGTTGTCCACTGTATCTCAATTTTTAAAAAAAAGTCAAGAAGTCAAGTTATGCTAGTTTTTACCATATGTCCCTTGATATAGGGGTATAAAGTTAATCGTCACTGATTCTGCAAATTCAAAAGATTAATTGTGAGTGTGCATGAGAAAACCCACAATATGTCAACAGAGCTGAATTTGAGAAAAACGGCTTTGAAGTGAAAATATGGGTCCGACACAAACTTCCAACTTGGCTGTTGTTTAGGGGACCGTGGCATGTTACAGGGTAAACTGTAGACGAGCAGTGGACACTACTCACTATGATCTCTATAAAGGCATTGTAATTAGACTACAGTCTCCTAACAAGATCCAAAAACTTCTGGCTTGGCTGTTGTTTAGGGGACCGTGGCATGTTACAGGGTAAACTATAGATGAGCAGTGAACACTACTCAGTATGATCTCTATACCGGCTTAGTTATTAGACTACGGTCTCCTAACAGCAATCACTCCAATATTAATGGGTCAATTAGCTATTGCCACTTTTAGGATTAAATGCCGTTTTCTCAAAATCTTGTTTTAGGGGGGTCACTGACTTCAAATTATCATTAATGTCTTGTCTTTTATTATATGTACAGAACTCAAAATGTCATGTTTTCGACATATTGTGGGTTTTCTCATGCACACTCACAATTTTCTGAATATGGGTATGATAGTTTTTACCATGTATCCCTTGATATAAGGGTATAAACTTAACCCTCGTCCCGCGTTGAGTGAACTCGTCCACGTAACGCCCCGTGTGGGGATAGCCAGAGGCCAGTCAGCCGATCGTTCGCATGTTGCTGATAACCTCGGCGGTCGGGTCAATCGGGTCCTTGTGAACACGTGTATCGCGTATACTTCGGAACGCTATAACAACAATAGTGGTGGATAAATCGGAAGGGACCCCTATGATATTTGGATAAGGTACTTGTGATGATATGCAGTAGGTTTTATTGTGAAATGGAAGGCCCCAAATCAAGAATTTTCTGCATTTACATGCCGTTTAACACATGTTTTATCATTTTTCCCAAGACCTCTGCGCTTTTTCTGTCCCTAAGTCAGGCCATTCAGGTGAACAAATGATTTTTTAAGCCATTCGCTTAGTTTACTAAAAAAGGGTGACATTGCGTTCTCCCTCCTCTACTATGTAAAACGTCCACTTACTATAATGTTAGTTTTAGCGAGAGATTTGATTTCCAGTTCCAGGTCGTAGAGTACATACATGTACTGAAAAGCGGTTGAATCAAAGGAACACAATATCTCTCTAATTACCACATCAAATAAAGACAACGACCAACAACAAAGTCGGTCACTTTCTCCCAGTTTTCCCTGATGAAAAACCTACTGACAGACGCCTTTATGCAGCATGTCCTAATATTACATCGGAATTCATAATTACAGACGTAGAACGGCGTCTCAAATATGCACATGGCCCCTTTCTTCTCATTTCACACGTAGACGACAACCAGCATCAAAGTAAAAGTTTCCCCAAGATTTTAACCAGTTCAAACTTTAGACCGTCAGTACTATGGCACAAGTATGACGAATAGTTGCATCGTAATAAAAGTAATCGGACGATACCATTTTGTTAGATATAGTAGGGGTGACAGGATAGATATACACGCAAAAATAGTGTGAAAAAAACAAAAAAACAACAGCCTTGGCAACCGAATGCACAAAGCGCGAGGCGCACCGTTGCTATACAAAAATGTGGCCTCCCGCAGGACCCGGGGTTAAGCGTGTCGGACAAAATAATGGCCTCGCGTGTAGCGCAGGGAGGCCAATATAGTGGCCTCCCGCAGGACTAGGGTTAAGCATCATTGATTCTGCAAATTCAAAAGATTGATTTTCTGAATACCTGCCCAAATATTCATCTAGGTAGAAAAGCTGGACTCTGTGATTTCTGCGGATGGGAAAAGCCCACCACATCATGGTGCCTTTGAACTTCAGCCAATGGAGAAGGACCGGTCCTGCCGTAACAGTATATCATCCAACGCCAGCGTCAAAATGCCCATCCAGAGCCAACAAGCCAGACAGGACAGTGGGGACCTGGCCAGTGGCGGTTTCTCTGGCGTTGTGGTCAGCACGAGCCATGGCAGTGCCGGTGTGGGTTTCCTCGAGCCCAAGAGAATCAGTTTGAGCAGAAATGCCACCAGCTCAGAGTTACTGGACGTCAAGCCTAACGCAGCCTTACTCAGAAAGTCTAGTGCACCTGCACTTGCTGTGTCTGAAATAACAGGTGGGGAATTTTTCAGCTGCAGCTAATCCAATTTCATCTGAATTTGACACTGTAAGGCATTGCATGTACAAGAGTGGAAGATATTCATTCTATTTTGAATGTAATCTTAAACAAGATTGTTCAGATTGATAAGTGGATTTTTAAAACAGATGTTACTAAAGGTCAGGTTGTGAATAATGTTGAAAAAAATGAGAAGAAATTTTAAATATGAATCACACCATGTTATTAATATCGCCTCAGTTATAAGATATTCACTTACGTCATTTTTAAAACTTTCACAAAACATGAAAAGACATCAATGCTTTGTCAGTCTTGTGATGTATTCAAAACTAATTTCATTTGAAATTGTCGATTTCAAAGCATGAAACAAACTTTCTCCATGTTAATGAAATGAAACAAACAACACTTGTTTTGTTAGTTCATTGCTAGAAGTGAATATTTCCATTGTCACAAATAAAAAGATAATCACCTCTTGGCTGAACCGACATTTTTTCCAAAACATTGCTTTAACCTTGTTGCTGCCACAGGGCCGATATATCGGTCCAGCATATGTTGCAAAAGACGGCCGCACAGCTGATATATCAGCCCTACTGTTTGGTGCTAAAATGGCCACGAGGCCAATATATTGGCTGACATTGTTCCGTCATGTGTTGCACTCCTAATTTTATACTACCTCCTGCTAAGCTTTCTACCCGATAATCCATTATTCTGGTACACTAAAGGAAGGAAGGGCATTTGGGTCTGTCAGCAAAAGGGTTAAAAATGTTAGAAAATGACCCAAGTAATTGTGTTATGGCTATGGGGCTATGCTACATGCAGTGTTCATAGCAGTGAGAAATTAGATCATCCTTAATGGTTTTTAAGGATTTGTTATTCTGAAACAATGTTGTCTTGCTATTGCTCAGGAGATTACAAGCGTCGACGCCACCACAGTCAGAGGTCTATAGAGGACGAGGAGGTGATAGGTGAGGATCTGCTAGAGATGCACTATACCATTGAGGTACAGGGAGGCAACTTCACCTGGGACTTGACCAAGGAGGACATAACTTTGAAAGATATTTCTATTAAAATTCCAGCAGGTGAGGGAGTTACAGTTGGGAAGTCAGGCCTTCTTTGTTAACATCTCCAGTAACTGGAACAAATCATGACTGTGCCAGATTAATGGTATTAGTCATACTTGGGCCAAAACTGCACGGACTGTTCATGCTCTTTTTGGAATACAGTCCGATACCGTCGTGTAAATAAAAATTAGATGCATCATTCAGACGGGCAGATAAAACTTAAACTATTGACATCAAGAGATATATCGAGGATCGGCAATCTGAATGTTTTGTGTCTAAAATAATTAAATTGAGAAAAACGAGTTTGAAATTTATAATTTTAGTGGTAATTCAAATAATTGCCATAACTTCAACATAGTCACATGAATAGTTTTATTGGGTTATGAAATAAAGTCATACACCTTGCATCTTGCTGGATATCTACAGGCATTTAGTAACAATGAATAAGACTGGACATTGTGGTTGATACCTTCGATTTATATTTCAGCTCATTAACTCTTTCCATGCCGATCGCCGATATATCGGTGCTTCCGCCTGTCGAATCTGCGCCAATCGCCGATGAATCGGCGCTGACTTATATTGTTTTGTACGAGGTTCGTTTCGAGTTTTTATGTCAACATAAGTTTATATAAAAACTAGGACGACCTTCCGGTGACGAAATTTGAAGCGTCAGTGCAGTTTTCATTGTTGGCCGAATTGTAATGTTTTTTTTTCAATTTTTTTATCTGTGAACTAGGAACACTAAAAGTGCCATTACTTTTGAACTAATTGAGATATTTCACTTCTGTAAAAGCCTGTACATCAATAAATGGATACACTATGAATTACATGCAGAGATAATTGGATAGCAACACACATGACCATGCTGGATCGATGTGAGTACAAAAAATTATGAATAAAATTATCTCCCGTTTCAGAATGTCGCCTCTTTCTTTCCTCCCTATACAATTATTTGTCCCTTTTTCATGAATTCCTTACTCTCTCCACATAGCTGATCCATTTTCCAACACAGTGACATATAATACATGACCCTTTCTTCCATACATTGCATTGTTATAGGCGGTTTAAATAGGCCACCATGGGTTTGATTTTAGGATCGGAAATTAATCTGGCACAGACCTGAAAAACAATGTGGCATGGAAAGAGTTAAACAGTTTTATTTATTTTTCTCAAAACTGTGAAATCTAACAGGCCATAATTTAACACAGAGATGAAACGTTTTGTATTTTCACCTAACATCCTAGTTTCTGCAAATGCTGTCCAGAGTTTGTCCGTAGCAGTACCCTACAACAAAACTATAAGATCAATCTTGTCAAACCAGCCGTATTTGCTAGAGAGTCATAGCATATAAATAAAAAAGAAAAAAAAACTTTTAAAAGTATAAATGGGAGAAACTATATAAAGTGTTTGCGTCATCTTAAGGAGGTTCGCTGCCTTTGGCATTTACACCACGTCTTTCCTGTTTTTATTTTTCTTGTTCTTGTTTCTGTGTGTTTTCATGGTAGGGACTAATTTCTTAGAATTTTGCCCAAGATGCGGTCTTGTTAGGCCTACTCTTTTTGACTTTTAACTCTTTCCCTACGGTACAACGCACACTGCGTCGCACGCTTCCCTAGCGACAGCTGGTACAATCCAGCCTGATGTAAAGGTATTACTTGATCACTGTATTGGAAATTAGGAACCTGTGACGGTGAACATTAAAAATAGAATTCTTGGTAAAGCTTCCTTTGTCCCAGCATGTCCAGCGAAACCATGTGTGTGATAAGTGTATAGTTTTGGACAGCTGTTTTGTAGTAAGGCGATCTTTGTTTACAAATGCACAGTACAGTATGGCGTTTAACCCCAGGAGGTGCTTCATGCAGACGAGGAATGCTGGCCCGTAGGGAAAGAGTTAACGTGTACAGGGGCTCTCCAAGCTTTTCATCCTTATCCGAGAAGACAAGATGCTCGATCCTGCCTACCATAGGATCAGGGACAGGAATTTTTTCAAGAAACTGTATAGAATGAAAATCATATGATTTAATATTGGTGAATAGTTATCATAATGGTCTTTTTTCTAAGTTGTATCAAATGATAGGAGTGATGCTTAGTGTGGCATATATGTTGTATGGTTTTGACTCTCGAATCTGAATGTTCAATTTTTCAGGGAGATTGACAGTCGTCGTAGGTGAAGTTGGTTCTGGGAAATCCTCATTGCTGTCGGCCCTGCTAGGGGAGATGATTCAAGTCTCTGGAAATGTGTTCAAGACAAGGTCAGTTGCACTTTCTTATTCCATTTAATTTTTTTTTTAAAACTGGGAGAAATATTTCATACTGTTTGCGTACAAAACTGAAGAGCATATTGAGGGCTGCGTGATAAATTTTCATAACTGGACTTCTTTAACCCTTTTTCTGCCAAGCCCAAATGTGCTAGTACTGCTACCTTCCTTTCCACTACCAGAATAATGGATTATTGGGTAGCTGGACAACAGGAAGTAGTATAATTAAGAGTGCACACATGCCAGAACAGTATTGGGCGATATAACGGCCTGGCAGCAGTTTTAGCATAAAACAGTAGAGCTGTTATATCAGCCAGATATTCTGCAACATTTGATACATCAGCCCTGTGGCAGCAAAAGGGTTAAAACTTTGAGATATTTGGCATGCTTGTACTTGTAGCCCTTGACAGCCTGCAGGTTCTGTTATAAGTTGTGGCTGAAATTCTGAAAAGCAGGGGGTTAAATAGCGCTTTTGAAATGTGATAACAATTAAGTCTGATGTAGAAAGTTACTATGTGTTTTACTTCTCCTGAAAAAATAATTTTCAGAAACAGAGTTACGATGTGTTTACCACACAGACCTTGTTTTCATGATATTCAACAGACTATGGGATATGTGTTTTACTGTCTGAGAGTGTTGTATCATTCAAGGGTATTTCATTTTCCGTTTTCTTTTTTGGTTTGTTTCTTAAACTTTGAAGACATAATTTTATCGTAGTAAACATTTTATGTCAATAGTGTAATTGGCAGTTCCTCAGCCCGCACCTCTATGTCAATCCGACGCAGATGCGCAGAGGATTTTCATAGGATTGGTGGGATGACCGGAGGGGCTGGTTACCGACATCAGACTGATGTCAATGTTATTTCGTAAGCAGCAGATCTGCGTAGGAATGATGTCATTACTATGTGGAAATATGAAGTCAGTCCTCCACGTCGGATTTCCATAGGGTTGCTGACTGGATTTGGCATTGTCTTTCATAGGAGTGACAAGACTGCTTCTTGAAGATGTTGTTGTTGTTCGTCAGTCGGACGCGAGTAAGATCATCTGTCATCAAGGGGATGGGGGTGTTAGTTGACTCTGGGTGCGCAGATGGCTGATGAGTCCAATCTGGCATGGAAGGACCTCTGGCAGTGACGGCAGGGAATGGTGGCTGCTGGGCAAGGGTCTGTGGCCCTGGATTTCCTGGTCTGCCGTCACTATGAGGAGATGTATAGAGCTTTCACTGGCAGTATTATACAAAGTGCATATGAAGTTTAGATTTGGAAATAAGATTGAAATTTTTCAAATTTTTGCCAGGAATCTGAGTGTGGCATATGTGTCCCAAAGGCCTTGGCTGCTCAATGCTTCACTGAAAGACAACATTTTGTTCGGGAAACCGTTTGTGTGGAGAAAGTAAGTATTCAGTGACAGAATAGGAGCTGTGCCGTGCAAAGGCACAGCAACATATGTGCCCATTTCATAGTTTTGAGGAAAACACGAAAGACTTGTGTGGCATAGCGAGTTTACATATGTAGATGATTTTATTTATGAGGTTGCCACACTGGAAACAACTATTTTGTTCGCAGACATGTCAATCTGCCATTGACATATAAGAATTCTATGTGAGGCAAGTTCATAGAGACAATAAAGTAGTAATGGCAGCACTGTCAGTTAGGTCACTCTGCCATTCCAGTTTCAGTATGAGAAAGAAGTAAGTTATGATAACAACATTAGATCATTTGAACCTTTGCATAACTTTCCCCAACAGCTTATAGTCCTTTGTTGCTAGGTACTGTTCAGCATGAAGCCTGTAATTGGGCCCCCTTTCATAAAACCTTTTTTCATCCACAGATACAAGAAAGTCATTGCGGCATGTGCTCTGCAACCAGATATTGAGATGTTACCCGCTGCCGACAACACAGAAATTGGTGAAAAGGTTAATATTTTACATTATATTTTAAGTGGACTAAATTAAACTGAAGCAGTATAAATAATTCATAGGAATACATGCATACTTCTTTGGTTGCACAGTAATTTTGGGCCTAAGATGTTATTATTTGAAAGTCAGTCATGAGTGTGAGCGGGTGTTTGCTCAATAATGAACAAATGTATTTTCAGACATCCAGCAAAAACACATTTCGAGGGCCACATGGTAAGCTGTCGTAAATCGACTTTTTCCAAAAATTGAGATATTTGACGTGCTCGTAGCCCTTGGCAGCCTGCAGTTTGTGTTATAAGTGTGGGCTTAAATTCTGAATAGTAAGGGTTAAATGATGTTTTTCAAAATATCGTAACTGTTAAATCTGATACAGAAAGCTATTCAGTTTTTGGCATCTCTCGAAAAATTTGTAAAAAGTGAGTTACGATAGTTTACTTGATACCTTGACAAGTGACATAAACATGAGACGGAAAACAAAGCCAAATATCATTTTATACCGTGTTTTAACTCACTCACTACCAGGGCATTTTCCATATCTGACCCGGGCCAGATTTTGGACCTACTTTTTGGTGCTAGACCTCTCTATAAAATTCTAATTTTTGGCTACATCTATGTTAACCAACCAATACATGTTATATATCAAAAGAAAGGTAAAATGCTGAACTTTATAAATATGTAGATCAGAACTTATTTTGAGAGATAAAAATTATTGTAAGGGTTAAACAAAAACAATGTGAAGAAAAAAAAATTATGATTATGAGCAACACAATTTCAACTTACGGTTCGTAGATCTAGGAACAAAAACTCCAATGGGCTTCAAACTCCACAATATTGTTTATAATCCATTCATATATAATCCACGTGAATTTCACAAACATTATTAGAGAAATAAAGAAGTTACAGCAAGAAAACCAACACCTCTGACACACACAAAAAATCCAAAAAAATCCAAAACTTGATCGATAATCTCTCTTCAAAGTAGCTCTAATGTGTCTTTTCCCGGTTGAATTTAGCAGCAGGAGGTTCATAAACCATTCCAGAATGTTGGATTGGATTTGTGTTTCTTAACTTTGAAAAACCGGTCTGGATTTGGATGTGTATTAGTCGAGCCGTGAAACACGGCGCACGGGCCAGCCATGGCTGCCAGACGAGCCGTGAAACACGGCTCGTGGTAGTGAATGAGTTTACATGAATAAGAGAATTGAGTTTTAGGACTAAGAAATGGTCTGTCGGTTGCAATTGAAAATTTTATGGCATTTGAACGTTAGAGTCATCGTTTTACACTCTGAATGTTCAAATTTTTTTTTATCCTGAGTATGTGTGTTTGTTGTGTGTGTGATTTAAGAAAAACATGATATAAATGTTGTGAACCACTCAGAGCCTGGTAGTGAATGGGATCAAGCGCTGTATCAATGCTGTGTATTATTACTATTATTATTAATAACGGATGAGCTTGTGTGCAATTTCAGGGAATCAACCTGAGTGGAGGACAGAAACAAAGAGTCAGCATAGCAAGAGCTTTGTATTCAGAGGCAGATACAATTATGCTGGTGAGGGCCCTCTTCTCCTCTCGGCCCCCCCACGATTTGCCCGTTTCAGGAAATACCAACTTTAACTTCGTGATTAATTTGTATGATACAATAGCAAATTGATGGAGAAGATGCTGACATTACTGTATGTTTCTATCCACCTAACTCTGGTTGGGAAAGATTTACAAGGAGCACAGAAAATTGTTCATAAGTTGGCTGGCAAATGTCTAAATTTCTGGAGATGGGTTAAGTGATTAAGGGAAAATGGAACACTTCAAATGCATAATATATTTTAAAATATAGCAATTTCCTAAATGCAGTTTCTCCAATTCCATGTTAGGTGGATAAAATCATTCAGTAACGATTAATATGTATTGGCAACTTGGGAATCAGTAGTTACTAGGATATGCATATTTTTAGGATATTTGAGGATTGTGCGATGCAGGCTCCCATATGTAGTAAATAGTGTTATTTAATCATTGCAAAGTCATGTATTATCATATAAATTACAAAAGGGAGAGTTTACTTCAGTTCTTCAGATTTTGAACAAAGAGAGAGTTTACAGGGTGGTAGTGACTTGGGTACACAACCAAAACTTGTAATAAAATTTCTTTTCCTTTTTTTATATGTTAGGATGCTCCATTGTCTGCACTGGACAGTCATGTAGGCAAGCATGTGATGGATGAAGCTATACTGAGGAGAATGGTCAGAAGGAACCGCACTGTGATAATGGTCTCCCACCACATACAGTACTTGACACATGCCTATCAGGTGAGATGGATAAAATTTGTGGTCACTACCTGAGAAAAAACATCAAGTATTTGCAACTGATTGTTATGGAATGAGGGTGTAAAGCAAGGAAATTAATATCATAACCAGATGAAGGATAAATAAAATGTGAGATGTTACTGCAGTATTCATTTAAACATCATTTTGACAAAGTCCACTGTATATATGGCCACCTCATATCATAGAAATTGTCCAAGCTGTTTAAGTTGAAAACTTCAATCAAAATGATGGCTGAGGCTCAGAGTGCTGAATTTTAGATTTTTGCTGATTTTGACAGATTATATCAGATATCGCTTGCCAGGACAGTAACAGTTTCACCCATGAATTTGCTCAAATTTGTCAACTGAAGGATGTGCATAATATGGTCCATTCTTCACCATTACCTCGCACATGTAATTATAGAAGTATCTATATATATATGTTTTGTAACTCGAAACTTTGGTCACCTAAGGCTCAGCAACCGCATCACACTCAGGTTTCAAACTTTGCACAACAGCATATTATCAATGCGAAATTAACCCTTTCGATGCCTATCGCCCGAATTTGGGCGATGGTTTCTTCTACCCTCTTAATGCCTATCGCCCGAATTCGGGCGAAGTCTTCAACTACCCTCTTACTGCCTATTGCCCGAATTCGGGCGATCTGAGTTGAGCTAATGTAAACATGAAATACACCCCCTAGAAACATGATTAGGGCTCCAGAAGTCGAATAATCTAATTCCTGATTGGATAAGTTTGAATTTGATCTCCGGATCATAGAGATCAGCCGATCGGTTCGTTTTTTATTTGCTTTTTTGTGCAGATACTGTCTCTTCACTACAAAATAGCGTCTTCCGAGTCCGACAACGATGATGTTGATCAAAATATCGGGGATTTGTTTGTAAATTCCGACTCTGAAGCGTTTTGATGGGTTTGACATCAACCAAGAAGATATTCACAATAATGATTTAGTTGACTTGCGTACGTACGCTCCAGTTGGTAATGTAGATCTAAATCTAGCTGCAGATCTAACCAAAGGCTGGTGTATAGATCTAGATCTATGTTACGAAGAATGAAATGAGTGCATTTTCACGGTAGCCAGTGATGAACGCGTTTATAAACATTGATCCCACACTTCTAGACTTTGTCAAGCTGATTATTGATGATGTTCAATCATTAGTCTTGATGATTTTAGCAGTTTTGCTGCCAAATAAAAGTCAGAATGTTAGTATTGCAATATATGTTTATTTTCTTTTTGTAATTCTTGTGATGCTGCTGAAACTGCTGCTGCCACCACCACTACTATCACCACCACCACTTTGATATGTTCATTATGCGATACGGTATTCAATGTACTAAAGGTTTCTTTCTTACAGACTTATAAAATTCCCAATATCATAAGAGATATGAATTTTTTTCTATTACACCCTAGTTAGGACAAGTTTTGCAAAAATTCTCTGGCACTGAGGGAAAAATCACAGGAAATAGGCTGGCATTGAGGGAAAAGTCTTGGAAAAGGGGGCCGGGACTGAAAGGGTTAACATGGGTTATATTAGAAATTATGAAATGTTCAGGCTTCTACGTTTCATTTTTCATTGTTTTGCCATCATTTAGATCTATTTCGAGTCATGGTTCGCCATTTTAAGGTTTCGTTATCACTTCCTGTGATGTGTCACTATCAAACACACTAACCCGTGCACAAATCATGCTATTGTACAGGATGCGTAGGGTGTCAACACACAAAGGCAGAGCAGTAAGACTTAATTAACCCTAGTCCTGCGGGAGGCCACTATATTGGCCTCCACGCGAGACACGGGAGGCCATTATTTTGTCCGACACGCTTAACCGCGGGTCCTGCGGGAGGCCACATTTTTGTATAGCAACGGTGCGCCTCGCGCTTCGTGTATTCGGTTGCCAAGGCTGTCGTTGTTTTTTGTTTTTTTCACGTTTTTTTTTCCACACTATTTTCGCGTGTTTATCTATCCTGTCACCCCTACTATATCTAACAAAATGGTATCGTCCGATTACGTTTATTACGATGCAACTATTCGTCATACTCGTGTAATAGTACTGACGGTCTGAAGTTTGAACTGGGGAAAGTCTTGGGGAAACATTTACTTTGATGCTGGTTGTCGTCTACATGTGAAATGAGAAGAAAGGGGCCATGTGTGTATTTGAGACGCCGTTCTACGTCTGTAATTATGAATTCCGATGTATGTTAGGGCATGCTGCATAAAGGCGTCTGTCAGTAGGTTTTTCATCAGGGAAAACTGGGAGAAAATGACCGACTTTGTTGTTGGTCGTTGTCTTTATTTGATGTGGTAATTAGAGAGATATTGTGTTCCTTTTGTTAAACCGCTTTTCAGTACATGTGTGACTGTGCTCTGCGACCTGGAACTGGAAATCAAATCTTTCGCTAAAACTAACATCATAGTACGTGGAAGCTTTACATAGTAGAGGAGGGAGAAGGCAATGTCACGATACATGTGGTTAGTAAATGAAGCGAATGGCTTAAAAAATCATTTGTTCACCTGAATGGCCTGACTTAGGGACAGAAAAAGCGCAGAGGTCATGGCAAAAATGATAAAACGTGTGTTAAACGGCTTGTAAATGCAGAAAATTCTTGATTTGGGCCTTCCATTTCACAATAAAACCTATTGCATATCATCACAAGTACTTTATCCAAATATCATAGGGGTCCCTTACGATTTATCCACCACTATTGTTGTTATTGCGTCCTGAAGTATACGCGATCCAGGTGTTCACAATGACCCGATTGACCCGACCGCCGAGGTTAGCGGCAACACGCAAACGATCGGCTGACTGGCCGCTGGCTATCCCGGCACGGGGCGATACGTGGACGAGTTCACTCAACGCAGGACGAGGGTTAAAAACAAACAAACAAAAATAAAATAAACAAATAGGAACAGGCAAGATGAAGCAGGTCCATAATAATCACCCAGAACTGAAATTAATATTCAAACCGATTTATCCCGGGCAGGGCCGGGGACCTCAGCTAGTTGTATATATTTCATGTACAAATAGACATTTTACAGAAAATGGGTCTTTTATCTATATGAAACTCAGTTTTTGCCAACTGTTATTAAATTAAATTCAAGCTCATGAAAGTTGGGGCTCTTTTATTGTGATCTTTATCAGGTGATTGTGATGTCCAATGGTCACGTCCACTACCAGGGCAAAGTGGGAGATGTGAAGAAAGTGGACCCTGACCTATACGAGGTTTGGAGAAAAGCCATCCGAGATGCCAAAGCTTCAGAGTTCAGGTATGCATCCTACTTGGCAAGTCATCACATACAGTCTTTGCTATTTCCCTTCTATCACTCATGTTGCATTGTCTTTCACATTGTGTCTCATCTGAATCCTGACTATTTGTGAGGCGCTCAAGGGAAATGGTCCACATGTCGTGCTCGGCACCTTCGAGATAGAGCCAAAACCAGGTGGATAGGGACTTTCCGATTTTATCTTAGTTTTTTGCATAAATAGATCCCACAATCATTTCTTAATGCCTTGGCAAAAGAATTGTAATAAATTCCGGGTATAAATATGTATAATATAATTTTTTTTTTTTTTCCATTTTTTCTGATCCGATGTTTTTTGTAAATTTACAAAGACTTGAAACATGTTTTTCTCATTTGTCTGCCTTGTCACCTTGAAATAGCCATACCTTGGTCAATTTTCAACATTTTTACATGAAACAAAGTGCATTCTTCCCAGGATAGTTCGTACTTTCACAATATGCCCTTATCTTGGTCTCGAAAAAATTTTGCAATGCAGGCCATTTCCTTAAAGTGCTTCACATTTGTTGCACGTTTCTTCCATGACACCTCGGTTGGTACAAGTGCATGAATGAAAAAAAAAAAAGAAGCTCCATCTTCAGACTTGTTCACTGATCCTGCCTTGTTGAAATTGCTTTCTGGTCAGCTCAGCCATCAAAGTGTGACGTTCTTGTAAATTTAATTACAGCCTGTATTCGTCCTTTTCAATCATAGGAACAGTGAAATTGAAGATAGACAGTCTTTGTGAGTTAAGTCAAATAAGCAAAAGTCAAGTTGCATCTTTAGTTGCAGTCTGCCTGAGATACAGGAAACTGCAACAGATCAGCAAGCAAAATTTCATCCCTTGCGCCGAGCACATATCAACAATGTCAACAATGCACATCCCAAGCCACCATAATAGAAAGAAAAATAAATAGTACTCATCAGGGTCAGCAACTTATATGCTGGCAGTTTGTGGACATTTACTGAGGGAAGTACCAGTTCATCTCAGTCCCCTGAGTCTCGGGTCTGCCTTTGTTATTTTCAACAGTGAAAAGAAAGAAATTTAAAAATAGAGTAATTTTAACCGCTTACTGTTGTCTTGTCTTTTTCAGTTATCCTAAAAGTGAACTTGGTGAAGGCATGAATTTTGAGAGAAAACACAGTGGAGGAAGTCAGGTGAGCCATGACACAATGCCACGTCCTGCCTCCTCTCAGGTGCGTTGGTTCATTTTCAGTTTGCCCCTGGTCTGTGGTTAATGATGGCTGGCTTTGCCCTTGTGAATCTTTCCGTTTGTAACCTGCCCAGGTTTCCTGTTAGTGTCGGTATTGTCCAGCCTTGCCAGGCAGCAGCTTTCTCTGTGCACAAATTTGACGTAATTGTGGCCTTCACTTATCTGATGTTACATTAAAACATTCAGGCGTCCTCAGGTTGTTTCCATGTCCACAAGCTAGTGGAGTTTGAATTGTTGAAAAGTTGAATTTGCAACCAGCATACTTTTGGCCAAATTTTATATGGTAAAGGACACATTAATTTTATCCCCCGTTTTTAAACGGAAAAGTCAAATAAGTAAAATAATTGTTGACATTAGTGTTTTATAGAAGTTATTACAGAATGATGCTGCTAGAAGTTTAAATTAAGAAAAGATAGTGAGACCACATTAGTGAATGCAGCTGCTACCAATGGACCAAAGCTTTGCCCCTGTTTGCTGAATGAAATTGCCTTTCTGGTTGTTATAGCAGTCTTTTCTTTGGATGGCAAAGCTTGTTGAATGTGTCTTTTCGGTTATTGCAAAAGCATCATATTCCTTCTGTGTTCTTTAGGCCGAGTTATCCAAATCCTGGTGCATTTACCATTCCTGGATTTCATATCAGTAATGGCTGTCACAACCAACTTCACTTCCATTTGAAATTATACTGTTTATGTCTGTTGCCAGTTTTTTATTGTTTTTTTTTGTGTAACTTTTGAAGAAAGAAATAGATAGTTCAAACTTGATCAAAGAAGACAATTATTTTTGGATTTCAAAAGGTTAGCGTTTTGAATAATACATGGCACAAATTTGCATGTGGTAAGGCAGGTTGCACTGAACATTTTGCGGTCATTCTCGTGTCAGCTTTGGCTCATGCTTTAGGGTTATGAGTATTGTGATCTGTTCATCTTGCTGCCAGTCAACTTGTTGTAAGTGTTTGCTCAGTCTCTGTGTTGCTGGTGTTGGATGGTATTACAGTTGGGCCAGGTACTGGTGTGTGTGTGCCAAGTCCAATGACCCTCTGGATATTCATGATAAAAGGCCCAGCAAGGGATACTTGAGATGATTAATGTTACTGGAATACAGATTCCATTTCATGCCTAATCAGTGATGACCATTTTTACTTGTACATACACACCTAAGTGTTTTACACAGGGGCAGGTATGTGTACGTACCTATCCCTAACCCTGTCCTTATTCTCAAGCCTAAATCATATCAGATCCCTAACCCTGCCCCTTACCTTTTCAACCAAAAAATAGGAGAAAAACAAAAGGAAAATCTGAAAGAATAATTAATTTAGGTTGTTGTTAACCCTCGTCCCGCGTTGAGTGAACTCATCCACGTAACGCCCCGTGTGGGGATAGCCAGCGGCCAGTCAGCCGATCGTTCGCGTGTTGCCGGGTCAATCGGGTCCTTGTGAACACCTGTATCGCGATACTTCAGGACGCAATAACAACAATAGTGGTGGATAAATCGTAAGGGGCCCCTATGATATTTGCATAAAGTACTTGTGATGATATGCAGTAGGTTTTATTGTGAAATGGAAGGCCCCAAATCAAGAATTTTCTGCATTTACATGCCGTTTAACACACATTTTATCATTTTCCCAAGACCTCTCCGCTTTTTCTGTCCCTATGTCAGGCCATTCAGGTGAACAAATGATTTTTTAAGCCATTCGCTTAATTTACTAACCACGTGTATCGTGACATTGCCTTCTCCCTCCTCTACTATGTAAAGCGTCCACTTACTATAGTGTTAGTTTTAGCGAGAGATTTGATTTCCAGTTCCAGGTCGTAGAGCACATACATATACTGAAAAGCGGTTTAATCAAAGGAACACAATATCTCTTTTATTACCACATCAAATAAAGACAACGACCAACAACAAAGTCGGTCATTTTCTCCCAGTTTTCCCTGATGAAACACCTACTGACAGACACCCTTATGCAGCATGCCCTAATATTACATCGGAATTCATAATTACAGACGTAGAACGGTGTCTCAAATACGCACATGGCCCCTTTCTTCTCATTTCACATGTAGACGACAACCAGCATCAAAGTAAAAGTTTCCCCAAGATTTTCCCCAGTTCAAACTTCAGACCGTCAGTACTATTACACGAGTATGACGAATAGTTGCGAATAGTTGCATCGTAATAAACGTAATTGGACGATACCATTTTGTTAGATATGGTAGGGGTGACAGGATAGATAAACACGCGAAAATTGTGTGGAAAAAAAATGTGAAAAAACAACAACAACGACAGCCTTGGCCACCGAATAACCAAAGCGCGAGGCGCACCGTTGCTATACAAAAATGTGGCCTCCCGCAGGACCCACTGTTAAGCGTGTCGGACAAAATAATGGCCTCCTGTGTCTCGCATGTTGCGCGGGGAGGCCAATATAGTGGCCTCCCGCAGGACTAGGGTTAAGAGTATTTCCTGAGGAGCTCTCAAGCTCTGGAGTCACAAAAGGCTTTAAAATACCTACCCCTATGGCAAAAAACTTGGGGGACGTGCGTATTTGGAACAACAATCATCAGTGATTGTCATTAAAAGTTCTGTGCTGACTATAAGGAAAGCAAATGCAAATGGCATAGCATTCATAGAATGAGATAAGGCATCAGCATGTTTGGTATGTGGTACTCTGGAAATAAAGAGCTGATACTGGATTCATAATATGTGGAACAGATAGAAGAATGCAGTTGGCTTCACATTCTAATAAACCTTTTCACATCGCGGGGCTCACAGCTCTCGCATGCCCACCGTGTAATGAACAACTGAGATTGATGGGGTGTCCTACTTATGATATTCTAGAGTCTGAATAGGAAAAGGCAGTGGTATTTATAGACATGGTACTCTATGTGAGTAAGGTCAGTGGATAGAATGCTGCATACATAATGCCCTTGATTGAAGGGATCACGTGCAGCCTTTGATTTGATCCAGATAGTAAAAAGTCAGTGCTTTTGTCCCTTGAGTCTTTGTTACAATGTTTAAATTGAAATATTTGACACACAGCTCACATGTTTATACATGCCTGCAGGGACAGGGCAGCGTCAGGTTTGAATTTGCATATAACTGTTGGTTATCCTGCAATTAAAAATGAAAACCTAGTGTTTGGAACACAAGTGTTTTATGTACTGACTTTACATACCTTTACAGATTCAGATTCTGCACTGATCCAATATTATTTTGATAATTTATCTGAAAGCACACTGAGGTTTTATATTCTGCATCAACTTTTCATTTCTTTCATATCTTTATTTTACACTGAGGCTGAAATACTTATTCTTTACAATTTCCTGCTATTATTCTTTGTGTAATATAAAGACAACTCTGTATACAGGAGGTCCCCAGCTTTTGGTACTCTAGAGCTAAAAACCCTAGATAATGTTATGAATGTAGATTTGCAAGTACGAACAGAGGCACATGTATTGTGGGCCCTGGCTAAGGTTATTTATTTACTGTTTTATTTATTTATTTAATTAAGTAATTAATATAATTTGTTGTTTCATTTCTGTTGCCATGCCAGTATTTCACAAACTTGTTTTAGTGATGGCAGTAGATACTTAGGCATATCGTCAAGGTCATTCCACGGCTGCCTAAGTCATGTTGAGGTGCTTTTTGAAAACCAAAGAAAACTGTTTAGTTCGAATAGAGTGGTAGTTGTTATTAGGGGAGGGTAGTACCTTACATAGAAAGCTGGAGCTGAACAGTCAACACAACTCAGTATGTCTCTATAAAGGTTTTTGTAATTAGACGACACTTTTCTAACAAGGTATTATGAAAACCACAGGAAAAACTGTGGGGTCGCAGCAAGGCTATAGGCAGAGTTAAGTAGAAATATTCTGTTAAGATATATATATTTCCTATTCAAATCTTCTATTGTTCAATTCTTCTATCTGTTCAATTTTCCAATTTTTTTCTGTTGTTGTTTTTTCAAGTTTTTTTTTTCCCTGAAAAAGGCTGTTGCCGAAATATTGGCCATTTTCTGTCTTCTTGTTTAGTTTGCGTTTCATTGTATCGTTTGGGTATTATTTCTTAAGCGAGGCTTTGCTACATACAACTTTTTCTTTTTTCCAAATTGTGAGTTACCCTAACAAGAGTTTAAATTGGTGATCCAGATGAATATGGGTTTCTGTTTCAAAACAAAACAAAGCAATGTAACTTGAATGGTGAGGTGTGACTGTCTGCAAGTGCAAGGTGAGCATTTCGTCTCAAAACACCAAAAAACTGACATAAGCAATTGTGGAATGACCATGGTGATATATAACAGAATAACAGGGCTAATTCCAACATTCATACAAAATTGACATGGATAAAGATAAAGAATTTCTGTAGTAATGGAACTTATTCGCAAGTTGGAGACCCCCTGTATGTATTTTCTGCAGAGAAGAAAATTCTGTACTAGAACAAACAGTTTGCTATTATTTGATGTTGAATACCGAATCTGTAACACATACATACAGGTATATACAATCACATATATACACTTTCATGCACATTCTCACACTGCAGATTATGCTAGGTCAGTCTCAGTGGTTCTCAGCCTTTTTTTCAGGCCGTGGCCTCCTTGGGCTTCAGATTTTCTTTCATCGTCCCCTCCCCCCTCGTCTTCCCTCCTTCCCCCACTCCTCACAATCCCCATTCAAACCCAACAGATACATTTCACAAGAAGGCAGGTGACATACAAACTATGATGTTAAGTTTTTCAGAGCCATATTAATATCAAAAGGCATGTTGATTATTCATCATAAAACAGGAATCATTGAAAAATCAAATTCACTAATAAAAAAACGGCCTTTGCTGTTCATAAAACCCATGTAAGCAAGATGTTAAACTAGTCAGTGGCGGCTCTGTATGTGCTCCCAAATCTTTCCTCCACTCATGTTTTCATCACTGTATCACCTTCTTTCATGGTATTCGCCTCCTTATGACTTTTTCTGCTTTTTTGCCCCCCCCCCCCCCCACCCACAAGGAGCGATATCACTCACATTGAGAACCACTGTGCTAGGTTGACCCATATCTGTTGTTTTCTGAACTTCATGCCAACATCCTTGTCCCATAATGAACCTTTCCATCAGTTTGTACCCCTTTTTATTCTAGTGCCTTAGACGGCTAGTAAGTATGGCTGTGCTGTGGTTTTGAAATACTGTCTGTGCGCATACAGGGTGGGCAATAAAAGCTGAAAACCTAGTAACTTCAGTTATATAGATTTTAAAAACAATATAAAGATTTTAAAAACAATACTATATTATATAGATTTTATATTTTAAAAACTAGACAGTTATATAGATTTTAAAAACAATACAGTTATATAGATTTTAAAAACAATACAGTTATATAGATTTTAAAAACAATACTATATTATATAGATTTTATATTTTAAAAACAAGACAGTTATATAGATTTTAAAAACAATACAGTCATATAGATTTTAAAAACAATACAGTTATATAGCTTTTAAAAACAATACGGTTATGTAGATTTTAAAAACAATACGGTTATGTAGATTTTAAAAACATGGTTATATAGATTTTAAAAACAATACAGTTATATAGATTTTAAAAACAATACAGTTATATAGATTTTAAAAACAATACGGTTATATAGATTTTAAAAACAATACAGTTATATAGATTTTAAAAACAATACAGTTATATAGATTTTAAAAACAATACGGTTATATAGATTTTAAAAACAATACAGTTATATAGATTTTAAAAACAATACGGTTATATAGATTTTGAAAACAATACTTTTGTATAGATTTTAAAAACAATACAGTTATGTAGATTTTAAAAACAATACAATTGTATAGATTTTAAAAATGATATAGTTGTATAGATTTTAAAAACATAACACATGTATATAGTTTTTAGCCATACATTTACATAGATTATAAAACAATTTATAAAATGCTAAAAAAAAGCTACAAAAAACAAAGAAAACCAATAACAATATAATATTATTATGCAAATTTTGCAAATTTGATGTAAAATTGGGCACAAAAAAAACAAAAACAAAAAATTATGATTGTGAATGTTCTTTATAAACAAAGGAATTCATTAATTCTGATTTCTTTAGTTTACTTTATATCTGTAGGGAACGTCAGAATTGTGTCACATTTGCAACCAATACTGATGGTGGATATGTTGAAAAATGACAATCCTGAGATTAACAGTGGTAAAATTTGAATTTGTTTACCCGTTGGGCAAATTTTGTGTTTGTTTCTAAATTCTATACAACTGAAGTTACGCACAGAGATTTTATAAAAACACCCTGTATAATGTCATACCATCAGTTTTGTCCTGTACCTCTAATTCAATCTTAAAATGTCGTATTTGTGCTCTTTGTTTTTTTATTTAAATGTTGTTTTTTTTGACATTATATTTTGTCATGTTGAAAGCATATTTAATAACCTTCAAATATTGGATGGAATGGAAGGACTTATATGGAATTTGGAGTTGAGTATTGATCGATTATGTTTTGTTCATTGGGTTTGAAGTTTGGAAGATGTGTGTATACATTTCACCTCGTGCTGTTTGTTTATATCGTCGGTGTAATTCTCTAACCTTCTAGGTGCTTTTTACAAAATTTTACAGGAGAGCAAAAAAACTATTTATTTCCTTCATTGGACGAAATTAGGTCATTTTTGAGCACATTAATCACAAAATCATATCTTCAAAATAATGACAGATATTTTTTGTGCCAAAATTTATTCATTGTATCACAGTTGTAGATTCATTTTGGAACAAGAAAAACTGGTCCACAAAAAGTGAAGTGAGACAGAGAATTACACGGACAATATACATCTTTTTTTTTTTGGTCTGATCAGTTTTTTGAATTTACAGTATTTCATCTGATAACTCGTTCTTTTTGTGCATTATTCTAACAGTTATTGATGATTTTATTTAACACAGTTTCATCTCTTATCTGGTCACAGAAGTATTGTTTTGCTGGAATTTTTTTTTTCTGACAATGACATATTGCATTTCGTCCTTCGTGAAATTGAGAGACTTTCATTCTTCATTCCAAAGCCATAGAAATTGGAGCTTTTGCATTGTGCATCTTAAAGTTTTGAGATTTTTGGTGTTCACAGTGTTCATGTTTTATCAGATAATCATTTTCAAGGGGGAAAAATGAACATTAATTAGTACCAGGATCAAATTCAATTCCAGCAAGTTAGGTCAGCATAAGCCAGGTTAGGTCTGTATCGTCTTGGTTTCTTTAGTATTGGCACTGCTTGAAAAAAAAAATTCAGACGTACACAGTTATCCTGGTTTATTTATGTAGTTTGTGTCTTTTACTTATAATGTAACAAGTTCCTTTTTTTAAAACTTTTTGTATAGTTTTTTTCTTGGTATGTTTTTATCTTGAACCTTGAATTCACTGTAAGTTATTTTTTTCCCATTAAAATACATTTCGCGACCTTAGTTCGTGTTTGTTCCTACTCCACTTTTGGCGCAACAGAAAAATTTGACATATACTTCTGCAGCTTTAGTTATTAATATGATAAGGAGTTAGAATAAATCGAAACTGTGAAAGAGCTTGATATGTCTCACGGCGCATTTTAACCAAGTGTCAAAGTGTGCATTTTGTTGTACCCCTTGTACATACTAAAAGATCTCCAGTTTTTCTAATAGAGATAAAACAAACAAGAACTAAGGTCGCAATTTGGAGAAACTACCCACAGCATTTTCATTCCATAAAAAAGTGGGATTATCAGTGTAATTACAACATTTAGGGTGGTCTTTACTTTGATCAGTCTTTAACCTTTCTTTATCGCCATAAAGAAGTGGGTACTGAATTAACTGCATTGTTTGATTGAATGCTTTGGAGTCTTTGAGTGCAAGCAATAATAATTAATATAATACAGAAAATGAAATATTTGATGGAAGTCCAGCATGAATGGCATGCTGACAAAGATTTTTGGGCAATGGAGACCCCAATTGTTTCATGCTATTGAAATATTTCGAGAAACACAATACGGAATGAGAAGCATTGTCAAGAAATTACAATTTTAATGCATTTAACAGAAAATTTTGAGAAATCCTTTTTGAAGGACTATGTGAATAAACATCAGAACCCTAAATGTCTAGTGCTATTAGAAAAATTTCAGAAAGTATGGAAACAAGCTTGGAATAGACTCAAATGAACAGGAAATATCCAGAGTCAACATCAGGCAATTAAAATGAATGCAGTGAATCAGTTGAATTTTGCCACAGAAGAATAATTATGAACTTCAGCATGGAACACACCCATTGTAGTGAGACATTTCTGAGCCATTATCTTCCTGATCTTTATAATGAATTAAAATTTCTGGCACCTTGACCCATAGTTTATGCACTAAATGCATGCATTTTAATCAATGTGCATTTTCTAATTACTTGCAATTTTGTGTACAATTTCTTTCAAGTTAATTTGATTTGTGTCAGTTTGACAGTATATGAACTACAGTTTCATGTACTTAATGCATTTCTGACTCAGGAAGATAGATTGCTTTCTGTGGTTATGTCAATGATGTTTTAGTGAAATATGAAAGACAAAAAAAAAAAAAAGAAGTGAAAGAAAGAGCAAGAAAAATAGAACAAAGTCTACATCTTATAATTTCTCTTGAATTTGACCTTAATGAAACAAGGATATTATATCCTTTGTCCAGCTGCACTGTAAAAAGTGTTTGGGTCATCGTTCATTCAGCATGTACTAAAATAGTTAACATCGTTTGGCCAAACTAGAATAAAGTGCAATCATGTTCAGGCTGTCAGTTAGGGCTTTACCAAAAGAAAACAGATTGACCTATTTCCACTCCGACTCTTCACGTGTAAGTTTCTACGAAGCTTACACATTATATAATTTACACATGTAGATTGTAAGTTTTTTATTAAATGCACGGTTTTAATTCCTTGTGGATTGAAGACAAAACTCTATGTTCCAAAGCTTTGCAAAGAGAAACAAGCGTAACCCATCTGGCCAGATAATTCATGGATGTAAACACCGGCTGTAACAGTGCATTGTGCTTTTTTGTATTACGCTTGAAACTAGTTGACATATTTTTTATGTGCCTAGTCAGACGAAGGATATAATAATCCTTGCCGCAAGAATAATGATATTTGGTAGAATTTCTGAATGAATGGCTTTTGATGCAGCTTCTTAGGGCTGGTCAAGTAAATTGAATTTATTATCTCTTTCACCATGAATTATTAGTTCGTTCAAATTACTGAAATGTTTTTGCAAAGTTAAGATTTTTTGCCATGCTGGTGATAAGATAAGATAAATTTTATTCGTCCTTGCACCAGGAAATTTTATCTGGGTCAGGAATTAAAATGTAAACAATAAAATTTAGTGCCAGCCTTTTCATGAGTCATATATTAGTATCTGAACTTCATAGACTTATTGAAATCTTTTATTTATAATTCTCACTGGATTTACTGTTTGAAATTTTGGGCATCAGTTGAGAGATACCCTTTTTTTTTTTTTTTTACACACTGATACTTCACTGATCACGTGGACTTTGTATCTCCGTTATCAAATCTTGTCTAGCACCATAATCCACTGGGACTTTTCAAATTGGAGCATTTGAAACGAATTTGACTGTCATAGAATATCACCCATGTTTTCACTTCCCTTTCAAACCTGGCTTTGATCAGAGTCAGGAAAACGTTGTATAATCTATGGTAGGTTGTCATATCTTGTCATGGTCATTCCACAATTGTCTCGGTCATGTCTTTGTGATTTTTGAAAATTGAAGAAAACTGTTTACTTCGAATTCAGTGGTAGCTGTTGTTAGGGGAGTCTGATATTTTACATAGGAACAGCTATAGCTGAACAGTGGACACATCTCAGTATTTTATCTGTTTGGCTTTGTCATTAGTCTACACTCCCCCAACATCAGTCTAAAATGGTGGTTTAGGTGGATGTGGAGGTTCGTTTAAAAACTCACAAATCAGCGAAGCAAAACATTATAACTGTTGAACAGCACAACATGACTATCTGATTAAGGTGAGCATTTCATCTCAAAACACACAAAAATTGACTTAGGCAATTATAGAATGACCGTGACGATGTATCTAGCGAGACACTAAACACTAAATTATGCTCAGTCTGGCCAGATCTCTGAAATAACCTTTCAGTTTTTAATCCATTCTACGGTATTGTTCATACATGACTGTTTTCACTGCTGTTTCTGTCACAGTCTCAGTTGAGTGTGCCTGGAATGAACATGGGTTTGCAAGTAGGCAGAAAAATGTCCACGATGTCGGTGATGACTGAGGCCAGTAACGAGGATGCCGGAGACGAAGCCCTTGTCGATGATGTTGACCAAGGTTCCAAAGGCTCTTCTGGTAAGCTTTGACAACAACTGTCTAGAGAGCATTAAGTTTCTCACATTGCAAGGCTAGTGCATTTCACCTTCTCTTTGAATGTTCTTATTTCATAGTAGTTTTCACTGTAGGCGCATAATTTTGGGGTAAGTTAGAAAATCAAAAAAAAAAAAAAACGCGCTCTTAGTCTTACTGAACATTACAGCAGGCAGTATCATTTTGTAGGTTATTAACTCTTTCCCTACTGGCCCGCATTCAATGTCTAGACGGGCACTTCCTGGGGTCATATGCCATACTGTACTGTGCAGTTGTAAACAAAGATCAACTTTCTACACAACAGCTGTCCAAACTACACATTATCGCTCTCATGGTATCGCAGGACATGGAGGGACAAAGGATGCTTTACCAACAATTCTATTTTTAAGGTTCAACCCCACGGGATGTTAACTCATTCACTCTACCAAGGCAGTACATCGGCTAGCAGTTTTTCCTATATAGACGCACAGCCAGTACATCGGCTGTTTAGAAACAGGAAGTACTATTATTAGAAAGATTATACAGCGTGACTGAGAGCTTTTGGCATCCGATTCGACTTATTTTTCTGTCATTCACGACCCCACCTTTCCCCATTGATCGCCTTTGTCAAAATTGGTGAGTCCGAAAGCCAAATAGCCTGCAGAGTGAATGAGTTAAAATTTTCCATTACAGTGGTTAAGGAATACCTTTAGAACGTCACAATGCAGACTACGTTGTACCGTCTGCGGCTAGGGAAGCGTGAGTTGTACCGCAGGGAAAGAGTTAAGACTAGAAAGCAGGAATATCGTCACTGCTCTAAGATAATGGCATAGGTTAGACTTGTGCCAAAAAGACAGCTGATGGTTCATTGCATTCCTGAGCACGAGGGCTATCTAAAAAAAAATATCTGTTATAATTCCAGATATCAAATTTGTTTACAAAATATAATATAGTTTCAGAGATATAGAAAAAACAAACAACTTTTTCAGAAAGGATCAAAAGTGGGGAAAAAAAAAATGAAAAGAACGCAAAGAACCTAGACCAGAGGTCGCAGTTTTCATGCCTGCAAAGGTTATTTTAGACATTTCCGCCAAGTACAGTATATATTGTCATTGATGATTGGCTTTTAATTGTGTATAGCTATTGGCTTGTCCAATGAAAATATTGCTTGACGTCACTATTCACAGGAAAATGTCATACCAATATGGTCAGGGTTGGCACACAAGGGTTATCAGGGGAGACCGATATAGTCAGGGTTAGGGTTCAGTGAGTTAATGGAGAAAAGGGATATGAAGAATTTAAGAAGGGGTGAGATTTGCTTTACGTTTTGTGTGGCCAACCAAATGTCAGTAGTATTTAGATGCTCTGGGATTGTTAGTAAACAGTTAAATAAAAGTTATGAACAGTGATTTTTTTATGTCTCAACAGTTGAACGCATAACAGAGGAAAAAGGCAAACTGATCAAACAAGAGTTTCGAGAAACTGGAGCTGTGAAATCCTCAGTCTATCTGCGTTACCTGCAGGCTTGTTCTGTTTCTCTCTGCATACTATCATTGTTGTTTCAGGTCAGTGGGTATTACCGTCTCCCTCTGTCCTGTTATATTCTGTCTGTTGTCTCGCTTCTTCTTAGCACTAAGAGTTGACATGCTTTCACGAAAATCAGACACTCAACTCAGACTGTCCTCGACATTCTGTTTTGTTGTGATTATAAAGGAGAGAAGTTGATATTAAGGAATTATTTGTGATAGTAAGTGAAGTTCTTTGGACATAATTAGAACAAAGGAAGAGTCAGGAATACGTTTCTGAACTTGAAATGAAGAATTGATTTGTTCAGTAATGGAATAAAGAATTAGGAAATTTTTTTATGTTTGTCAAATAGAGAATATTTCAAGCCATTGATTCTGTGTATTTTTATATAGACATCAACAATTCTTTTATTTTTTTGTATCAGACATTGTATAAGTTTTAATGATAATTAGTTGAAATGGATTCCTAGCGTCCTGTAATGTTCTAACTGAGACATTTGTTTATGATCAGATCGAGGGGTGCATGGTACACCATCGTAACTCAGTATTTACAGAGTTCTCGGGAGATCGAGAAGCAAAACACTGAATAACTGTCTTTATCAGGCTTGATACTTAAGATATTTTTTAAAAGATGTTATTTAAGCCTTAGTTTTTCAGAATTTAACCTCCAACTTATGAACCTGCGAGCTGTTAGGGCCTGCAAGCATATCGGATCTGTCAGTCTTTTCAACCAGTTAAATGACAATGGTTTACCATGACAGTAACCCTGGAGATGTAAGAACGAAGTCCATGTTTGTCATCAGAACCTTGAGAGAGAGAGAGAGTGAGAGAGAGAGAGACTGGCTGGCTGGCTGGCTGGCTGGCCGGCTGGCTGGGAGTTCAGAACTGCGGAAATAGATAGAAAAATAACATCTTTTCTTGATGCTTATATGACAACAGATTGCCTATCATTCTCTGACTGTCTCCTCCAACTTCTGGTTGTCTCTGTGGGCCAGCGACTCCAGTATTTATGCAAGGAATCTCAGTCGTCTCAGAGCAGCAGCCAGTGACAATGCAACTGCAGTGGAGAATGAGGTATTGCTGTTCTACTGTGAGTTAACATGTGGCAAAAAGAAAGGAAAGGCTATGTTGCAAAGCTTTGCAAAGAAACAAACAATAAATAAACAATACAATGAATTCCAAAATTTTTAGAGTTGAAGAAACAAAAACAAACTTTCGGTCTTGTAGAAGCTTCATCAGGTTTTGGTTCCAAGCCTATCTGCAATGCCACAGAATTTCTGTGTTTTTCTAAAAAATATTTTGTTCTGTTGTGAATAATCCAAGGTTAACCCAATTGAGACAGTGTAGGATAAACAAATAATGTCTATTCTTGCTGTGTTCGGACAATAATATTTATTCACTAAACTGTGAATAGGTGACTGAATTCATCAAAATTCACAAATTATAGACTAAAGGGACACAACATCTGTTGGACCTTATTGAGACATCTGCTTCATCACATCACTCATCAATCAACCATGTAGTCTTTTTGAGAGAATATACAGTGTATCAGGGATTGGAAATGTAATGATGTGATTACACTGGAATGTCCAAGCCTTGAATTTCAGGGGAAGAGAAATGTGAGGTGATACAAAGTTATAACATCCAAAGATGCAGATTTTTAACCCCTTTAGCTCGGCACCCCAACTATCAGGCTGAAGGTTACGTGTTCATATCCCATAATCCACATATTTCAGGATTTCAGCACCTGACCAAGTTACGTAATATATATGCGAAAATGAAAAGACCAATCAAAGGTCTTTATACATCCCAGTTCCGTAAGCACACTTTGCAAATAGCGGTGCCCAGTTAGAGCATGGTTTTCATTGTCTGTAGTCAATTTCTTCAATGTAAAAAAAACATGATGAAACATTTTTCCTCCCAGGGGCAGGGGAATTTAAGGATCAGGAGATTGGAGTTCAAAGGGTTAAAAGGCTGCATGCTTATAAGGCTGTACTTCTCCATCCAGATCTGTAGTATTTTTATTCCGTTGTGAAATTGGGTTTTGATTCATGGCATGTTGTCTTCCATCTTTGGGTGAAAGTTGATTGGAGAAATCCAATACAGCCAGAATTTTAATGGCAATTCTCATGCCCTGCTAGTAATTTGTTTCCTGTGGGTTAAAAAATACTACATGTTTATGTTGGGTATTTTATTTGCAGGAGTTTAGACTCGTAAACAACTAATTCATTTAGACACACTTTACAGTATTGGCCTTTCCCCATTACATTTTAAACTTCACTTTTATTTGATTTTATGTACAAAAATCTGAGGGTTGAAAGCTAACCCAAAACGAGATAAAGAAAAAAAAATGTGAATGGCGCAAAGTGGCCGTTTTCTTGCCGACATACCATTAAACTCAAACTCAAACAAACTCCATGGACCACTAGTTTCAGGAAGAGTAATTTTGTTTTACTTTCACTGTACGTTTCCATTTCAGTTTGACAACAGCCCCTACTTGATGACCTTCATCTACCTGTGTGTGGGCTCAGTGCTGGCCACACTGCTGGGCTGTTTGGTCATCTACCGGACTGGCTATGTCGGCTCTAGGAAACTCTTCATGAACATGCTCATCACTGTACTTCATCTACCCATGAGGTCTGTAATACAAGTGGCTTAACTGGCTGGTCAGATATGAATATTTCCTCTGGGAGTCTCTAATGTGACCATACTTCTCAGGATTTAACGCCAAAGTAAAATATGTCATCACAGTTCTAACTTCGTTTTTTTCATGTTTTTTGGAAAAGTAAATAAAACCTTTTGTCAGTGTGAAATATTAATCCCAGCCAGCAACTCTACGCAAATCCAATGTCAAGTTTGCACATTGAATGACATTGTTCCTAAGAGCTACGTAGGTCTGATAGTAACGACAATGACATCGTGCTGATGTTGATGATGATGTAAGGAACCTGCCCCTACGGTAATCCTACCAATTCTATGGAAATCTGCGTCGGATTGAAACAGCGCTGCTGGGTGGGATGGCGTCAGTTTAGATTATTATTGCAGATATGGTATTTTGTTTCACATGAGTGATGAACCTCATCTCAAGAAGAGCATGAAAGGTGAATGGAAAGTTAGCCTAAGTCTGACTCAGGCCATTATGTTATCGCATTGAAGATATCGAGATTCTGACACAGCCAGTACATTTATGGAAAGCAAGCGAAGACTACAGGGGGAAAAACGTCAGTTGTCACAGAGTGGAAGTTTGAAGAAATTTGCATTTTAAAGTTTGAAAGTTCATAGGTTGAAAATAGGATGCCTTGTCTAAATTTGCTCCTATTGCTGGACAATGGTTGTTTTTCACGTAATTGGCATGAGATTAACAAAGCTAAAGATATTAGCTAAGAGCTGAGGGAGGTAATCATAAAACTCGCATTTTGTGTCAACTGATGTCCTTCCGAGGTAGTTTTCAAGTTTTAAGCTTAACTCACTTGATCCTGGGAGTTTTGAGATTTTGCAAGAGTTAAATCCTGGGCTTTTTGGAGGTATTTCAAAAATTCATAAACAATCTCATAGTCAACCAATTGCAATACCCTTTGGAATACATCATTTTCAATACAAGAACAGTAAACATGCCAAAGGAGAAAGTGGTATCTTTTATAGTTTTCTTTTTATGATTTTTTGAAAATGTCATGTAAATCCATTTTCCCGGAAATTTCGATCTAGATCTACCAGGCGGTTCATACTCTGGATCTTCGTCATCACTGAGCTCAAATCCATAGTCTGAATCACTTGAATCCTCAAAAAATTTTGAAGATATTAGTGTTTGATATGCTACGTTTGGACCACATGTTTACCAAGAAATCACAACAGTGAAGCGATCGGGGTGACTTCCCTTATCTTGCTAAAACCACAAAAGTTTTCACCCCAGCTCAATGAAGAAACTCAAAACGAAACAAAAGAATTGGCTTAGCAGTGGTAAGCTCCGTGTAACAGCTGAGGTTGTTCTAGCACGTTATAGTAGGGGGGAGTTAGTTGATCTAACTACAACCCTTTAGAAAACGAAACTATTACAGCTGTAAAATAAATAAACACGAGATCCGACGATAGATTAAATAATACTAAAGTTTAATAACTGTATAGTGAACAATAAATTACTAGGAAGACGCCAGCGAAACTAAATATCTACGCCACACAAAAGGAAACTCACTTACTCACCCCCCAACCACTCACACAGGTCTATATATATAAACATTCCTACAGAAAGTTCCCGAAATAAACGTTACCTTTGCCCTCGCACAAACTAACCAATCACGCATCAATACGTCATCAGGTTACATCACTCAAGGCCAAATCTGGCGTAAACATTCTTATCCACAGTGTTATCGAATGTTCGGGAACATACTAATATTTACTGAACGAGTCAAAACACCTGACAACAAGCGGGCGAGGAAAAAACTACTCACTAGGAGAAGAAGGTCAGGTCACGGAGTACGGTTGTCAACAATAAAATGAAAACAGAAATGAACACATGCTCACCAGTGTAACAAGAAAACGGGGGAGGGCAAGGGATAGCTTGCAGATGCTACACAACTCCCCAATTTAAGTTGAATATTTTTCAACTCCGAAACATTATTCAGCGTCTGCAATATCTTGAAATAACAATCTTACAGTACTCCCAATCTCACAAAGGTAGTTGCTAATTCTATTACAATTATTAACAATTTCAGTGCCTTCCCAAATTTCATCGCAAATACAATACAATGCAATATCCTTTGCATCACTAATACCATAACTAATACATTACCATCATTGTGACAAACCAATAGTTAACAGTAGGCCTACTAGTCAAAATAACACAACGCCACCACTGTGGTGAAACAATGGTCAATGATATTATTACAAATCATATAAGGTGAAACGATGGCCCATCGTTTACATAATGCTTCGTGCACGAATCATAGCATATAACTTGTTGTACATAACATGGTTATCTCCAAAATGTATAACTCATACGTACAATCGCAAAAATACCAATACATACCGACCATTGGTTACGGTCTTTCTTCATCATATTAGGTCAAAACCAGTTACAACATTGCAACATAACACAAACACTGCTTGCTCGCAGTCCCCATTTGGGTTACATTTTCCAAAAATTACACCAAGTTCCATTGGTAACTAATATGACATAGCATAAAATCAAAATGTGACTAACACATCATGACTCTCTATCAGCCATCAATTCAATATTCAGTTACAGATGAACTATGTCCCCAATTACAGTACAATACTGCCGTCCTAGAAATTCATCTAGTAGGCAAAAGTATGGGTTACAGTGCATTTCACTGATAGTGTACTACTTTAAAATACCCTGCTCAGGAAATCGGCACAGACATTTTCTCTGCCTTTTACGTAGTGAATCCTGAATCGATAAGTCTGTAAAAATAAACTCCATCGTAATAACTTTGGACTGTCAAACTTGGCAGAGTTCAAAAACTCTAATGACCGATGGTCAGTTTGGAGCACAAACTCCTTTCCATACAAATACAAAGTAAACTTTTTTACAGCCCAAACACTAGCTAAACATTCGCGCTCTGAGACCGAATATTTTGTCTCACGAGGCAATAGCTTACGACTAGCATATGCCACAGGGTACAACTTTCCCTCGTGTTCCTGCATAAGACTAGCGCCTAATCCGCGATCTGATGCATCAGTTGCTAAGACAAACTCTTTGGAAAAATCTGGCAAACATAACACGGGTTTGGAGATAATGACATTCTTCAAAGAGGTGTACGCTTTCTCCTGCGTTTCATCCCACTGAACTATATTGGGCTGACCCTTTCTAAGTAAATCAGACAATGGTGATGCAATCGCTGAAAAGTTAGGAATAAATTCATGGTAATATCCCACTAATCCTAAGAATGCTTTCACTTCCTTCTTAGTGGCGGGTCTGGGTGCGTCTCGTACCTTACATACATTCTCTTCTAACAGGCCAATCATACCTTCTCCCACTAAGTGTCCAACAAAGTCTACTTCAGACGTTCCAATCAGACACTTCGATGGTCTTGCAGTTAATCCAGCTTGGTCCATCCTCTGCAGTAAGTCCTTGAGAGTCTTCACATGCTCGTCGAATGTCTCTGTATGAATCAGCAGGTCGTCCACGTATGCTGTCACATTGTTCATTCCACGGATCAATGGCTTTACGATCCTGTTCAGCGTGGCTCCTGAGTTCATCATCCCAAAAGGCATCCGAATGAATTCATAGTGCTCGCCCATGGTGACGAACGCCGTCTTGGGAATGTCTTGCTCTCGAACTTTCACTTGCCAGTATCCCTTGCTCAGGTCAATCCGAGAGAATAATTTTCCTCTCGAGAGACTCTGAAACACTTCTGATGGCGCTGCTGTCAGATGAGGGTCGAATACTGTGATCTTGTTTAACCTCCTGTAGTCGATGCAGACTCGGTTGGATCCGTCCTTCTTCTTGACGACAACAACAGGTGAAGCATAAGCTGATGAGCTCCTTCGAATGATGCCCAGCCGTTCCATGGTGCTAAGCTCCTCCTTCAATGAGTCGCGCATAGCGTAGGGCACCGGGTATGGTCGTTGACGAACTGGTACTTCTGTCGTCAGGTCGATGCGATGTTCACCCAACTGACAGCATCCAGGGAGATTGGTGAAGACATGCTGGTAATTCTTCACCACATCGCAGAGTTCTTGACGTTGTTCCGATGTCGGTTGCGTTCCATACTGGACATCTCTGTAGCTTTCCTTCTGGTCCCAGCTTCCTAGGTCGGCAAGGTCCTCCGTCGTTCCACCGTTGTCGCCTTCCAGGTCGCAGTCCTCGATGATTGTCATGCCAGCTGACTCCACGGGTTGACTCTTGTCCATCATGTCGTCCTCTGCCAGTACAGTCTCAGCACTATCACCGCCGCCGTCCTTTATGGCGTTGACATGTTCAGGCGTGGTATCTCTCCTACTGTTGTCCATCCCACACATCTCGGTCACAATAGGTCTCGGTTCCATTGCCACTGCTGCTGCTTTTGACGTCCTTGGAATGTATCTCTTGAGGAGGTTGGCGTGCAAGGTCTTTTCTTTTGCACCCATCTTGACTCTATAGTCGTTAACACCGACAACTGAGACTACCTTATATGGTCCCTTCCATTGGACTAGGAGCTTGTTAGTGTTCGTCGGCAGTAGCACCAACACTTCATCTCCGGGGCGGAACTTCCTCTCTCGCGCCTTCCGGTCGTAGTAGGTCTTCTGTCTACCTTGAGCCTTGGAGAGTTCTTCCGACGCTAACTTCCATGTGTCCTCCAGCCTCTCACGTAGTTCCATGACGTACTGGTAACTGGTCTTCGTTTCCGGCTCCTTTACGTCCTTGGTCCATAGTTGTCGTAAAATGTGCATTGGTCCTCTCACAGTTCTCCCATACAGCAACTCGAATGGGGCAAACTTGGTCGACTCTTGGGGAACTTCACGATATGCGAAGAGCAGCGGGTTGATGTATCTGTGCTACTGCTTGGGTTGCTCTGCGCACAGTCGTCTCAATGTTTTCTTCAGCGTGCCGTTGAATCGCTCCACCAACCCGTTGCACATAGGGTGGTAGACTGTAGTGGTCGACTGTCGAATTCCCAGTAGTCTATTCGTTTCCTTCATGACATCTGACATAAACTGGGTCCCTTGGTCCGACAAGATCTCTTCGGGCACACCCAAACGGCTGTAGATGTTCACTAAGGCTTCTGCTACCGTTTCTGCGTCGATCTTCTTCAAGGGTGTGGCTTCGGGGTAACGAGTAGCGTAGTCTATATACACCAGGATATACCGATGTCCACCTTCACTTGGGGGGTCGATAGGTCCTACTAAGTCCACGGCCACTCGCCTAAATGGTACGTCCACTACTGGCATACTCTGCAGGTGCACCTTTGGGGTCGCTCCTTTGTTCACCGTCCTCTGGCATATGTCGCATGAGCGGCAGTATCTCGCGACGTCACCTTCAATTCCAGGCCAATAAAAATTGCTCATAACTCTGTCTTTGGTTTTCTTCACGTCGAGGTGTCCTCCGACGATCGAGTCGTGGGCTACACTCAGTACATACTCTCTCAGTTTTTCGGGTAGTACCACTTGCCTTATAACCGTCGCCTGTCTCAGGTCCTTGTAGATCCGGTACAGTACTCCTCCATGTTTCTCAAAATGAACAGATTTATTGCCTCTATTAGTTGGGATCTTCTTCTGCTCTAACTTCCTAATGACTTCGTCTTCTTCTTGGAGTCGGATAAGTTCCTCTCTATCCACTCCCGCGTGCCGTTCTGCCCTCGGCACCTTCAGCGACGTAGACCGGTCCTTCCTCTTCTCCTGGGCCCTCGTGGTCACCGCTCCTACCATCACCTCAGTATCAGGGTCGTACGGGTCCTTCGCTCCGTCCACATTCCCGACTACTAGGTCGCAGATGGTCTCCGGGAGACACAGCGCCGTCACTCTGCCCGTCAGGTAAGGCGTCTTCACGTCGATAATGGCTTCCTCCGCCGCTAGCAAGGAGTTATCGATCCTCGCGATAAGTTTCTTCCCACCGGTGAGCTGTCCGTCGTCCACCAGTGCTCGCCGCACCACTACACCTTCACAGCCGGTATCTCTCAGGACATCTACCGCCCGATCTCCAATCAAGCCCTTCATCACTGGTAACTTCAGTTTCTCCACGGTCCTTCCGTCACTGCATCCTCCGCAAGTAACAGGCACCGCTAACTGTAGCTTCCCGTCCTTCATTACCGCTTGAACGTTGATGCTGGTGTCAGCCGTCGTCGCATCCTGTCTCGACGACTCGTCCGCCGCTATCACTACGGCCGCCGCCGCCTTGTTCGGCTTGCCTCGTCCCATATCCTTCTGGGCTGGACACATCCTCCGAACGTGGCCTGGCTTTCCACAAAGGTAACATTTCAACTCACCTTTGTCGTTTAACTTTGCACGACACTCCGTCGCCTTGTGTCCCGGCCTCTGGCACCTATGGCAGACCTGTGGGCTTCTGTCTCCGTTGGGCCTCCGTCGCACTGGCCGGCTCTGCAGTCTGGCGCTCCCGCTGAGCGTCCGGTTCCTCGCTACCAGGTACGCCTCCGCTGAATCTGCGATGTCCTGTAGCGTCTTTGGTTTCCTCTCCCTCACATGGGTTGCAAGGTCTGGTGGGCAGGCATCCATGAATTGCTCTCTGACGAACAGATCTCTCACTCCTTCGTAGGTCTCCTCCGTCTTCGACAGCTTTATCCACCTCTCTAAATAGGTCTTGATCCTGGTCAAAAACATTCCAACATCTTCTCCATCTTCAGGCTTACCTTGTCTGAACATGAGTCTGTATCCGTCCTCTGACAGGTTGTACCTCTTCTGCAACGCTTCCTTGACCTTGTCGTAGTCCTTGGCTTCGTCGATCGGTAGTCTGCAGAAGCACTCCAAAGCTCTCCCGGTCAGCAGGGCAGACAGTGATGTCGTCCAGGTGGATCTGGGCCATTCAGCTGTCTCAGCAAACCTCTCAAACCGCAGCAACCAGCTATCCAGATCGTCCTTCTTGTCCTGAAATGCAGGTAGCTTGGGTCTCTTAGAACTGGCGTGGTCGTCGGTCTTCTGCGCTGAGTCGTTGCCTCCACGTTGCTGGCGGATCTTCTCCATCTCCAACTCGTGGTTCATCTCCTTCTCCCGAGCCTGTCGTTCAGCCTCCTTCTCCCGAGCCTGTCGTTCAGCCTCCTTCTCCTGTCGTTGAGCCTCCTTCTCCCGAGCCTGTCGTTCAGCCTCTTTCTCCTGTCGTTGAGCCTCCAGCTGTCTTTCTCTTTCTAGGCCTTCACGGAGGTAGTCCCGTCTCTCCTGCCCAGTGAGCTCCATAGCGTCCGCTTCCTGGCTAAGCCTTCCAATAACCTCCGACATGTTGTAGATAGCTTGTCGATGATATTCTACTGTAAACTATGTAAATAAATCTAGTAATTTAGATCTGGTCCGTTCGAATATGGTCGGATCCCGGACGAGCCCCCAATATGTAACAGCTGAGGTTGTTCTAGCACGTTATAGTAGGGGGGAGTTAGTTGATCTAACTACAACCCTTTAGAAAACGAAACTATTACAGCTGTAAAATAAATAAACACGAGATCCGACGATAGATTAAATAATACTAAAGTTTAATAACTGTATAGTGAACAATAAATTACTAGGAAGACGCCAGCGAAACTAAATATCTACGCCACACAAAAGGAAACTCACTTACTCACCCCCCAACCACTCACACAGGTCTATATATATAAACATTCCTACAGAAAGTTCCCGAAATAAACGTTACCTTTGCCCTCGCACAAACTAACCAATCACGCATCAATACGTCATCAGGTTACATCACTCAAGGCCAAATCTGGCGTAAACATTCTTATCCACAGTGTTATCGAATGTTCGGGAACATACTAATATTTACTGAACGAGTCAAAACACCTGACAACAAGCGGGCGAGGAAAAAACTACTCACTAGGAGAAGAAGGTCAGGTCACGGAGTACGGTTGTCAACAATAAAATGAAAACAGAAATGAACACATGCTCACCAGTGTAACAAGAAAACGGGGGAGGGCAAGGGATAGCTTGCAGATGCTACACTCCGGTTCCTGTATACTCAGCAGGTTGTGAATAGGCAGAAAAAATATTTAAAGTCTATCTTGTAGGGGGTCCGGGATCCGGAAATTACGACATTTGGCCCATCCCGTGCATGCTATGGTTCCGGATCAAGTGAGTTAAAAGAATTGATTTATTCTCTGCTTTTGATCACAGTGGTTGTTACCTATTGCCATGGATAATTTTGATCAGCACCTCGTCTTTATTCCCCTTTCACATCCAGGGATGAAATGTAAATTTAAAAACTTGCTGTTCTCTTGTTTCAGGTTCTTTGACACCAACCCCAGTGGGAGAATCATCAACAGATTTTCTGCAGATGTTATTGCTGTTGATCAGGTAATTTATCACATTGACATGTCCACATTCAGAAGTTTGCAAGTTCCTCTGGAAAATGGGCGTATTGCAAGTCATACAAGTTATTTACAAGCCATTTCTATGTCTTTTTATCAGAATGGAGTAGGGGTAAAATTTTACAGTCTTACAAAATTTAATAAATCTAGTAGAGTTTCAAGAAATATAATTCTGCTGTAATTCCACTTGTCCAACAAATGTCATTAGTTTTACCAAGCGAGAGAAAATTACTAGCATCAACTGAGTTTAAAACCGTTTCAAACAATTATCTTTCACCCTTTATCTCTTTGCAAGTGAAATAGGAGAAATTAATATTAATGGAAGCCAGTTTGCACCAAATTCATAATTTTTGTCCAAAAGTCTAAAAGGCTGCAACTTTAGATAAGCACCAGTTTATTGAGGTTATGGAATCTGTCCTATTATTTTTTATTTTTTTTTTCGCTTTGCAGTTTTCTAAGTTTCCATAGACTTTCTTGTGGGTCTGCACAGTATGGCCAATTTTTTAAAAATCTTATTTTGGTCAGTGGTGTGTTTTGTAAGGCAGCTATGGAGGAGAAGAAGAATGCCTAAAGATCTTGATTTTATGTACTTTGTTCCAGCGCCTGGGTGGTCACATAGAAAATTTGCTGCGTTGTATATTCTTCACATTATCCGCTGTCATCGTCAATTCCGTCACCACTCCATATTTCCTCTTTGCTGCTGTGCCATTCTTCATCCTGTATTATTGCTTGCAGCGATTCTTCCGAGCAACTGCCAGGTAAGTCGTACAGTTTGATGGTCTGAGTTGTGGCCAGTGCCACCTGGCCATATACCCTTATTCTAGGCTGTTAGATTTGCCAGATTTAAAAAAATAGAAGGACCAGCGTAAATGATGCCATATTGAAATAATGAAGATAGCACTGGGAGGATGTTACTGAAAGGGGTTCTGTCTGTCCTGTCCTTCATTTACATTATCCATATGGCACCAGCACAGCTTCTGCCTTTCCACTGTAGTGACTTGTATTCTGCCCATTCACCTGCTTACACAGTTTTACTTCCTATATTATACTTAACATTTCCCTGTACAGCACCTGTCCTAAGCCAAGGATTAAATAGCTATCAGTGCACTGTTTTAGTCTTAGATTCTTCATTTCAAATATTATATACAATTGATTTTTTTTTTCTGTCTGGTGCAAGAACAAAATGTAAAATGAATATTCTTGGCCAGCTGTTGGAACCTCATTAAATCTAGCCTTGGAGGCAGTCTAACTGCAAAGCCAAGTAGAGAAAATACAGAGTTGTGTTCATTGTTCAGCTATGGCTTTCTGTGCTAAATACTACACTCTCTTAACAACATTCTCAGAGGCTAGTTTTAATGAGGAGCCACCTGTGGACTGACAATACAGAGAGTTACATGATAAAGCATATAAACATGCTGAAGCTGCCAGTAAAATCTTTGACAAGACTATTTTTTTATGGGTTTTTTTTTCTTTTCTTTGTTTTTTTCTTTTTGCCAGAGAGCTTCAAAGATTAGACAGCATTACCAAGTCACCAATCTTTGCACACTTCTCGGAGACGTTAAATGGACTTACTGTCATAAGAGCATTTGGGTAAGTTTCTTCTAGAGCAGCGTTCATATCACAAGTTTGTCATTAAAGTACTGATGATGGACACTTTACTGCATGGCTTTTGTACATTCGGAATAGATTTCTCATGCTCGTGCCTAATCCCACCACTGTGTCTGGTGTGATTCTTTGGCTGAATAAAATGGCTGTTTTTTCAATCCAGAACTGCCAGAGTCTATGAAATTGACAAAAATATTAATGTAATAAAAAAAATTTTTAAAAAGCAGAAAATCTGTGAGGTCACGGTAAGGCTTGAAGCAAAGTCCAAATGTGGCCAAAAGAAAAAGTTGTATGTAGCAAAGCCTTGCATGAAAAATATTACAGAAACAATAGACAGCCTTATGAAATGGACTTTGGAGAAATTTACACTTTGTTGGGGGATTTCCAGGTCAGTGCTAATTTCAAATAACATATTTGTGAGAAGATGGCACAAAATGGGTAATAAATATGTCACAGCTGCCCAAGTTGGGAAAGTCGAGCAAAATGATGATCAGTACTCAAAATGTTGAGTTTTTTCATTTTTGCCAAGTTAGATTGTCATGTCTGCCATTGTTTTCTATTAACAGGAGGGTCAATTTTTGTTGTAAGACATGGTTTTACTTAATATTTCCTCAACTTGGAGTACTGGATATTACCGGTTTTGTGCTGCTACCTCCAATTTACAAGACTACAACATGCAGCTCAAAAACCCTTGGCAGTACTGAGTAATTTCCCCCTGGTAGTGTGAAGGTTAAACTCCTGGCCTCATTCCTATACATTTACAAGTTTATTTCTGTGGTACATGTCTCCCAGCAACTTTATATCAATGTGACCTAGATTTCTGTAAGATTGGTAGGGTTACCATAGCGACAGGTTCTTTACATCAAATTGTCATCAGTGTGATGCCATAATCAGCAGGTCTACATATAATAATATATGACATCACTCCTATGCGCAGAATTGATGTCAGTCCTTCACATCAGATTTTGTCAGTAAGTTGCCAGCTGGCCTATTGTTAAATGGCAGTTTTTGGTTTTCAACCAGTTTGTCCAATGTTTATCTGGATTGTTTCAGTGTGCAAACAGAGTTCAAGAAACGGGCGTTCAGAGCAATAGATTTCAACGTCACTCCTTTCTTGTTCATCCATACAGCAAACAGATGGCTGGGCATTCGTCTGGTAAGTGATTTTCATTTTGTGAACTGTGAGTTTTGTTTTTTCACTTTTGAAATATCATGGTGTTATTTTGCTGTTTTCTCTATTACGATATGTTCTAGATCTGATTTTTTATCACCATTGAAATATTGTCAGTGTCTGATTTTTCTATTTTCCACTATTGGGATATTGTCTATTTTCAAGGTCAACTGTACATCTAGATCTAGGTGCCATTAATGATGGCATTTAGATTTGATGCAAAGATCAACAGAAATTATTGTCACATCACAGGTTCTTGCAGAATACACAGATGCAGTAAAGTTGACTTGCGACCAGCATTGTGTAAAGAGAGACGTAAAACACAATTTCTGGTCACACTTTTCAATTCTACTCGATAAAAATTCGTCGCTAATTTTGCGGTAAAAAAAACGGTGAATAAATAATGTGAAAGACTGAATTTGGTCCAAAACGGCGGTGTCCACATAACGTATCATCCAAAATTGAAGCAGTACCCAAAGTTTCATATTATTGTATAGTCACAAAGTTTTAGGGGCTTACATGTTCACCCTTTAGCTCTATTATGGTAAGATGTCAGGGGTTGACAACCAGAATGTTTTGTGTCCGAAACAGTCAAATGGAGAAAAATCAGTTCAAAATTCGTAACCGTAATGAAAACTCACATAATTGCAATAACTTCAACATGGTCACATGGACAGTTTTACTGGGTTGTGAAATAAAGTCACACGCCTTATGACTTGGATATCCATATCCACAAGTATTTAAAAGCAATGAATGAAACTGGACATAACATATTCTGGTTGGTAACCCTTGATATGTATCTCCATGGATTGTTATTTCAGCCTGGATAAATGTCAGCATTCTGTTTTCAGTTTTGTTATGTCTTTATTTCCTTTTTGTTTGTTTGTCCTGAAGCAGTGTTGAAACAAGTGATATGAAAAACTTAACTTGGCCTTGGAATAGAACAGAAGTATTGTTCTTAGCATTTAGACCAAAAAGTGTGCAGAACATGTGTATATTTCAATGCTAGTCATATAACACAATTGTTTTATACTTGATTTGATGTTTCCCAGCAGGATTACATGACTTGCCTGCTGGTTTTCATCTCTATGAAAAAAGTTAACTTTGGTTTGGAATAGAACAGAAGATTTGTTCTCAGCATTTAGACCAAAAGTGCACAGAACACGTGCATATTTCAATACTTGTTGTGTCACACAATTGTTGATGTTTGATTTGGTGTTTCCCATCAGGATTACATGAGTTGCCTGCTGGTTTTCATCTCTTCGGTTGCCAGTTTGAGCTCAGGACTCCACGGCCTGGCCAACCCTGCCTTCATTGGCCTTTGTATCACATATGCTCTCATGGTAAGCTAAAATCTGTAGAATCTGTCATTGTTTTTACCCGTGATATACAGATTCTGAAACAACGTGGTGGCCTAGAGGCAAGGTGCTAGCCTCTCATGCTGAAGGTACTGGGTTCAAATCCTGGTCGGTGCAGGCATGTTGGAATTTTGGGATTTTTCTATTTTCCTGTCCCTGATCCTATGGTGGGCAATATCGAGCACCTAGTCTTCTCGGATAACGACAAAAAATTCGGAGGGCCCATGTGTACGTTGCGCACATTAAAGATACCTTGGCAATTGGAAATCAAAAAGAGCAGGCCGAACAGGTCGCTGCCCAGGCAAAATTCTTAAAAACGAATCCCTGACCCAACAAGGAAATAAGAACAAGAAAAGTGAGGTGTAAATGCCAAGGGCAGCAAACCTCCTTAAATAAAGACCCGAACACAACAAATCCTGAATTTGAGTTTGATGAATGGTGCGTTGGCGGGATAATGGCCTTTCACGGTTCTTTCTGGTACTTTCCTGGTCAGCTACCCTACAGAAACCCAACGTGTAGGATTGATGACAAGTGTGCTCACAGGATATTATCATTCCTACATAGTTCTGCTGGTTACAACTTCACACTGATGTCCGTTCGATGTAGAGAATCTGCCCCTGTGGTAATCCTACCCACCCTACAAAAATCTTATACAAATCTACATTGGATTAAGATAAGGATGCTGGCTGGGTAACTGTTGATTTCAGAGCTTGATTTTTTTTGTAAAACTTCATAATAAAAATTGAATGGGAAAAGGCCTGTATAAAATAATTTTATTTGTACAGTTTCTAAAAAAAAGGTGTCTGTGCATAGAATGAATTTTGAGGTGTCAGTTCTGTGGAAAAATGAGGAATTCTGGATATTAAATTCTAAAAGCACCTTTCTGAGGAGATATGTAGTGAAAGTTTCAAATCAGATCTTTAAAGTGACTTTTTATCCATCAAAATAATTAATCTGAGATGGCATACATTCTTTTCCGCAGGTGTCAGGTCAGCTGAACTGGATTGTGAGAATCTCCACAGAGGTAGAAATGAGTATGAATGCAGTGGAGAGAGTTTTAGAGTACACAGACATGGAGACTGAGCCTTCTGTCTCCACTGAAGGTGAATAGAAACAGTGTATATATGTTGATAACGACTTTATGGTTGCCGTTATTGGTTTTGGTAGCGTGAAAATAAGTTTAACCTTTTCCCATCTCAGGGATCATTGGCTCTCGCATGCCCACTGTCCGTTCCTTCTTTATTCTGGCTCTTACCTGTGTAAGCACTATTTTGGGATGTTTTTGGAAGTTCATCTAAAATCTTCTGATAAAGCTAGAGTATAATATTTGGCATCATTGGAAAGCTTATGCATAGAAGAATAATGAGTTATATGTTTACACACACACAAGGAACAAAGTAGTATATGCTATGAAACAATGTGTTGTCCCAGGTGGTGTGGGGTGCTGTGAACAGGTGGAATTTTTTATCCATTTCTTTCTACATTTGCATACAATGTCACAGCAGCCTAATTAAAATGTGATGTGTGGTGTTGTTGCAAAAACAGATAGTTCTGTGATGTACGTCATACAGCAGGCCAGCATCTTGCCACAGAATATGTGAGTGTGCATGAGAAAAATAAGTCGGCAGAGCTGATTTTGAGAAAAACGGCTTTGAAGTGAAAATATTGGTCCGACACAAACTTCCAACTTGGCTGTTGTTTAGGGGACCGTGGCATGTTACAGGGTAAACTGTAGATGAGCAGTGAACACTACTCACTATGATCTCTATAACTGCTTAGTTATTAGACTACGGTCTCCTAACAAGATCAAAAAACTTCACGACTTGGCTGTTTCTAGGGGACCATGGCATGTTACAGGGTAAACTGTAGATGAGCAGTGAACACTACTCACTATGATCTCTATAACGACTTTGTAATTAGACTACGGTCTCCTAACAACAATCACTCCAATATTACTTGGTCAATTTTAGCTGTTGCCACTTATAGGATTAAATGCCGTTTTCTCAAAATCTTGTTTTAGGGGGGTCACTGACTTCAATTTATCAAAAAATGTCTTGTCTTTTATTATATGTACAGAACTCAAAATGTCATGTTGCTGACTTATTGTGGGTTTTCTCATGCACTCTCACATATATGACATACCATGTAAGTCAGCCGTAATGAAGGGATTAAAGCATGTGACTTGTTTGTTTCTGAACGTTTCAGCGTCAGTGTATTCCATATCTCTTGACCATTTTATTGTCAACCATTTCAGGAGCTGTGGCTGTATCAGAATCATGGCCATCTGTAGGGAAGATAGAATTCAAGAACGTCTCTCTCAGATATGACGCAGAGCTAGAACCAATTCTGCACAATACCTCATTTGTGATCGAGGGAGGAGAGAAGGTGCGGTTCGAAACATAATACAGCAGAGTTTGAAGAGGGGTGGACTTGATGAAAATTTAACATACATCTCAGGAACTTAATTTGCATATAAAAATTGCCCCACATATTTTCGACCATGTGTGTTACAGTAGACAGTGTGTTGCAGTTAATTGCCTGCCATCATCGTAGCCAATTTACAGTATTCACAGGAAAATTGACCTTGGTATACATTCATGGGTTCCAAATTTACTTGTGCAGGATTACTGTTCTATTTGTTCGAAGCATATATCAGCACTTGATAGTTAGTGTAAGCATTTTTCTGTTTAGCTAACTACTGTTCTATTTCTGAAGACGGCACGAGATGTAATAATGTTAACCAGCAGTATGGATTTTGGTCCACATTCCTATTTTCAAAGCAAGTCTAACTTTGATAACCAGTCTATAGTTCAGTTTTGCTGCGATATATGACCTAAATGATAATTATTTGAAAAATTTGTTTCGTCAGATTGGAGTTTGTGGTAGAACAGGCAGTGGCAAATCCTCAGCTACCTTGGCCTTGTTTCGCATGCTGGACATTTGTGACGGGTCAATCATCATCGATGGTTTGGACATCCAGCGTGTTGATCTGGCCACAGTGAGGTCAAGGCTAGCCATCATACCTCAGGATCCTGTCTTATTTACTGGATCTATCAGGTAGTTTGTCTAGACAACATGATACTTAGGGGTGGAGAGAAAACTTGTAGTTGGAAATTTCAAACAGTTCTGGAAATTTGGTTATTCAGATTATTTTTGTATTATGTATACTTCTTTAATCCCATTAGGGAAATTTGCGTTTGTGTCATTGCAGCCCAGTTACAACTGGAGCAGGCACATCACCGCCACAGTGCAGCGCCGGTTGGCAGGTTGTTGTTTTTTTTTCGAGGGGGGGCTGATGAGGAAGTGGTAAGGATGAATTTTATTTAATTTTGCCCATGCAGCGGCCTGTTCGGCCTGCTTTTTTCGATTTCCAACTGCCAAGGTATCTTTAACGTACACGCGGGCCTTCCAAGATTTTCATCCTTATCCAAGAAGACTAGGTTCTCGATCCTACCTTCCATAGGATCAAGGACAGGAAAATATGAGAAAAATCCCAAAATTCCAATATGCCTGCTCCGACCGGGATTTGAACCTGGTGCCATCGGCATGAGAGGTGAGCACCTTGCCTTTAGACCACGGTGTCCCCAGAATTACATAGTGGGTTTCAGTATGGAATATTGAGGATTGTCAACCAGAATGTATTATGTCCAGTTTGCTCTTAAATGCCTGTAGATATCCAAGACAAGAGGAATGTGATTTTATTTCATAACCCAGTAAAACTATTCATGTGACGGTGTTGAAGTTATTGCAGAATATTTGAATTTTTATTAGGGTCGCAAATTTCAAATCTGTTTTTCTTAATTTGACAATTTTGGACTTTAAACATTCTGGTTGCCAAAACCTTTGATTTTTTTAACAATGTCCTGATTTGGGTTTTTGTTTTTCTTAATGTCCTGGTGTAATGTGATGATAAATTGAAAGAAGGAGGAGGGCAAAGTGTTATGGATGGAAATGTTGGTATTTTAATGTTATTTTGGGGTGTTTGTTCAACTGCATATTTTTAATACTAGAATTTAACCTTCACTCCCAGACCACGCCAAATACTAAAAAAACAAACTGAATAAATTTGAACAATCAGGCCTGCAGGGCCACACTTTAATTAGGTTAGTTCCCTAACAATTTCGACTAGATCTATTCATGTAGTAAGGATGAAAATCAGCATCATAAAATCCAAAATGAATAGTACTTCATTATAAGTCTAGATCTAGGTTTCCCATAATATCATTTAACTTCAATTCTAGCTAATTATCTAACTAATTATTTCTATTTCCAAGATCTGGACTGTTTACTGTATTACAATTGACATAGTCACTGGAGACATCAGACTCTCTCATATATTTAAATTTATAGCAGGCCTAGCTCGCCAAGGTGATGTCGGCACAGTTAAATATAACTCTAGGATGGGCTGGCAACTCCCAGCCTCACCCAGACAATTCAATCACAGTTATATCTCATACATTAACTGTAGTTGTAGCTCTAGCTGACAGTTTAACTTTGAATCTTGCATTCTTCGCCCTTCCACTCCTGGTAGATTCCTCAATACTCTCCTAACGGATAAATGCCACGCTCTTTGTCTTCTTATCCATTGTCATCAAGAGATATTTCTTCGATAACTGCACTCACCCTTTGCCCTGGCTCGTGAAGCCAGGGAATATTCAACAAGGACTTTGTTTAATTTCAAAACAGCCATATGGCTAGATCTAAATGGCTAGATCCACATCTAGTCCTTGGGCTGCGGCCTTGTTTGGCCTGCTCCTCTCGACTTCTAACTTTTAAGGTATCTTTAATGTGTGCAAAGTGCCTACAGGCCCTCCAAGTTTTTCGTTCTTGTCCGAGAAGACTAGGTGCTTGCTGCTACCCACCTTAGGATCAGGGACAGGAATTTTTCCCTCCCAAAAACAATCCAACTGCCTGCACTGACTGGGGATTGAACCCGTACCTTTGGCATGAAAGGCGAGTACCTCACCCCAAGACCAAGATGTGCCCCTACAATTAATATCTATCTGGCATGGAAGTTCATAATCGATCATTGATTGACTAGGAGTCATGTTAAACTATAACATTATTGGACTAGAAGCAAACAGCTAGTCAGTGATAGGCCACTCCATGAATCTTGACAAATTCAATTGACTGAATTGTCTGTGGATTGTGAAGGAGAGTCCAGAAGCTTAACTTGTCCTGTTTGGAATGGCATCCATCATATCGTCGCTGCAGGATTCTAAACGGCCAACTCGGTTTTTGTAAATTTTACAGGAGAGTGGAAAAACTGAAAAGCAAGGCTATTATACACATTTTGGAGCTGGGAATCGGTACTGATACTAAAAATATTTCCGATTACATATCCAGGGCTTATTTTATTTATAGGATGTGCCATGTGATGTCACTCTTAATTCCAGAAAAAAACCAGCACACTGCATTTTCAGAGTTAGCCATTTAGAATCCTGTAGCGACGATATTAACCTTTGTTGCAGGTTCAACCTGGACCCAAACAGTGCGAGATCAGATGAGAAACTCTGGTCAGCCCTGGAGGCCGTCAGGTTAAAGGATGTTGTAACTGCATTTCCTGAGCAGTTAGGTTAGTGGGAATGTGGTGTTGCTTATGCTTAAATTATAATTGTGAAGAATGCTTTATGTTAGAAATGACTTTTTGTGGGTTTTTTTTTAGTTGGGTTTGTTTTAGTTGTTAATATTATTAAATATTGCAAATTTTACAGTAAGTTATGATACTGCTGACAACAAGTGCAGGGCAACTATTTGCTTTAGAGTGATCCGGATCTTGGGATCATTCACTTCAAAATATATGAATATCCAGATGATTATCCAAATTTTAGACGAGGGGAGAAGAGGGTTGTAGGTTCAACTTAACTGACTCTAAAGGAGGTTGATAGGTCAAATTCTACTCTCTTTGATTGTGGGTGGGTTTTTTTTTATGTATAAGTGTCTGTGTAGGGGGGGGGGGGGGGGATGTGTCGTTGAAAGAAAAAAAAATAGGAGGAGATCAGGTAAAGTTGGGTTTTTTTTGTTGTTAAAGTGGAGTCGGGGCAGAGAGACAAACTGCTTCATTAGTGACCGAGCCTCTGATTCAGAATACTAAAAAGCATGTCAAAAGCCGAACATAAGTGTAAACAGATAACTGAATATGGATATCCAAATGTAAGTGAGCTCTTGCTCTTCTCTATTTGAAACAGTCCCTTCCAATTCTAATGCCACTCTGTGCCAGTGTCTGAAGAAAAATTATGGATGAGATCCATAGAGTTTGAGATAGTTAAGGATCAAGGCCCAAAACACTTATGGGAGAGGGCTTGTCGTCCTCTGAAGACTGCCCGAGGAGCGTCGCTGTTGTAGTTCCTCCCTGTTTTTCTTTCCTGTAAACGACTGCTGAGCTATATTTAGTATTTTGGAGCAATTTTGTTTGCTTGTGAATCTTTGTCAGTGGTGGATTTAACCACTGAACTTGAAATCTTGTTTGTTTTTTGTTTTTCATTTCAGATACCAATGTGGTAGAAGGAGGGGATAACTTCAGTGTTGGTCAAAGGCAGGTAAGCACAGCTGATAAAATGGTGGGAGGTAATCATTATGTTGTTTTTTTGTTTTTTGCTTACAGTAAAAAAATGAAGTCAACATGTATTAGTCTAGTGTAGACTGTGTTACAGTGGAAAACGATATAATCCCAGCCAGCAACTCTACAGAAATCCGATGTGTAGGTTTGACATCGAGTTTGCTCATAGGAACGTCATCGTGTCAATGCTTGTTTGACGTAGGGAATCTGCCCCTGTGGTAATCCTACCAACGCTATAGAAATTCTGTACAACCCTATGTCATACTGACATAGGGATGCTGGCCAGGGATATTATCAATGAAAATCAGTTTGATTAAGAATCTCCATGGCCAGGCTGTCAACTTGTTAGACTGACTTTCCATTATTGAAAAGTCTAGGAAGGACTGAAGGTCGTCATGGCATTTTGGTAGGTTGAGGATTTCCTGGTGTTGTTTTTCTGGCATTTAAATGAATGTAAATGGAGATGAAAAAGTAAGTGACATTCCATCCAGCCTCTCTAATACAGAATTGCTGGTTGGGATCTAGTCTATGAGTTGCCTATAGATTTGTCAACTTTTTTCGAATGTATTAGATTTCATAAAGTCAAAATATGGCAAGAAGAAAAGGTTGTATGAAGCAAAGCCTCACGTAAGAAATAATACAATAGAACAACTTTTTCTTTTTTGCCATATTTTGACTTTACTTCAAGCCTTGTAGCGAGCCCACAGATTTGCTGTGAGTTTTATGATACTTCGTTGATTTAATAATGTGGCTGCATGTATTTATTTGACAGCTTTTATGTATGGCAAGAGCATTTCTGCGTGATTCAAAAATCATCATCATGGATGAGGCCACCGCATCCATAGACCTGGCTACTGACGCCCAGATACAAAGTATTATCCACGGTGAAGCTTTGCAGCAACGAACTGTGATCACAATTGCTGTGAGTACTCATACGTAGCATAACTTACTCAGTTACAATAAATCACAAAAGAATGGAAATGAAAAGAAAAAAAAAAAAAACAAAGAAAAAAACCCCAAAAACGTTACAATAAATCACCAGAGAACAGAATTGAAAAGGCTTTTTTTTTTAGTGGACGGACATTGATGACAGTACAGTTCAACTGAGATGCAAATACGCAAACAACATTGAGCAGCTCGTTTGTGTATATATTTTTGATACACCCTGTATTTGCTATGTTTAGTGAAACCTGAGATAATTGAAGTCGCCAAACTCCACTACTTTGTTGGCTTATCAACAATGGGCCCTCAAGGGTCAAGGCCCAAAACACTGAGGCGTCACTGTTGTAGTTCCTTCTGGGTTTTTTTTTCTGTAAACAACTGCAAAGCTATATTAGTATTTTTGAGCTGTTTTGTTTTCTTTTGAATCTTTATCGGTGGTGAATTCAACCCCTGAACTTGAAATCTTGTTTGTTTTTATTCATAAAAGAATGAATACTCAGACAGTTTATGTACATACTCTGAGAGAAGGAATTTGCATAGAAGGTTTGCATAGATATCCTGTGTCTCAGGTGAAACATTCTCCTTCATCTGAGATGAAAAAAGAACCTGATGGATGGGACCAATTCTGTCTATTCCACAGCATCGTCTGTCCACAATCATGCAGTATGACAGAGTGATGGTCCTTGAACATGGGGCACTCCAAGAGTTTGCTCCCCCCAGCGAGCTGGCCAGTGATGAGACAAGCCTCTTCTACAGCTTGATACACAGTGGACATGATTCATATCTGAAGTAAGATCAGCAAAAGGAGCATTTGACAGCCAAGGAAGAACAGGGACAAGATTCCATGAGTTCATCAAAACAGAAGCCACCATCAAGCAAAAATATTAACCTCTGAATTCTCAGGAAGCAATCCCTGTGCAAGCAAATGGAAACTATCAGGTCTATAATTCAAACTTAGCCAACAGGCAGATAATCATTTTCTAGATTTCTAAGTACATGCACAGTTTCAAGTTCTCTAGAAAAAAAAAAAAATCAAGAATTCCAATTTTTGTTGTTGTTTTTGTGGTGTTTTCAAATGTGTACATCCCTTTAACTTCTGGAATTTTTCTTTAACGAGTTTCCAACCCAACAGATGGAAATGTAGGTGGTAGAAAATCCCTCCAGAGGTGGGGAGGATTTACAACATTGGGACTTTAATATCATCAGGACTTTAAAAAAAAAATAAAAAACACTGAGCAAAATTGTATGTACATACAAAATTCGGCTCACGGCATATTATAACATAATCTTAAAAAGTCCCTGAAATTTCATGAAGTTAAATAGATAAGCAGTTTGGTGATGGCCATACTGAGGGAGCAACACAACATCTGTATGTGAAAAACTCTGGGCAGAGTTAAAGCAGAACAGGAATAGGTGAAATGTAGTGTTCAGTCATCAGATAGGCACAGTTGAGTTACCAATACTCTCCTCCCAAGTAGTGAAGCTGATCATGGTCACAGTTGCTATCATGTTAGCATTAACTATGCCTGAGTTTGCCATTCAACAATATTTCGGGTACACCTTAGTTCTATCTACGGTTGCACTATACTCTATGCTTACACTATTATAGTATCTGCTAATGATGTTTTGTCGTTATTGACTGACCAAATATGTATTGATCTGATTCATTTGTGTAGCCTGCCTGTCGGGACACAACTTAAGTTTACTTATTGTAGTTAGATGTTTTCTCGAACAGACTTTTAGATGTCATACTTCATTTTTCTCTCGCTGTACTTTTTTCTGTTCATGTGTCTAGGCAAGCTCTGTCAACAGTAAATAAATTGTACATGTTATTTTTTCTGCACATTATTACCTTGAATTGAGCACTGCTGTACTGACATACTCTGATGTGTTGGTTACAGAGACTTTCATCTTGCGCAAGGATTACTTTTGTTTTGTGTTTTTGCTGTTGGTTAATGTTTTATCTATATGAATGCATTTCAGAACAAAACACTAGACCTCTTATTTTATTATTTTTTCTTTTAATATGTGTAGCCACCTGACAAAATGAGGCACATCTCGGCACTATCTGATTCGAGAATATTGTTAAAAGGTACCAAAGGGTCAATTTTATCGATTTTGCGTTTTCAGTATTTTTTACAAGTTTAATCTCTTTACTATTCCTTTTTCAAATGGTAATCCTGTTTGAGAAGGGTAAATGCCTCAAAACTGACTTTAAATCGAGCCATCATCAGTAATTTTCACTAAAAGCTGAAACTTGAAAAGTGTTTTTTCTCAAAACTGTGGTTGTGTCACTTCCTGTCTTTGAGATGCCATACCTTCTCTGCTAATTAAATTACAGCATATTTTTTTTTACCAAACGAAAGGGCTATGAATAACCTATGCGGTGATACCAGTATCTCCATACCACCAAAACGCTCAAAGTGCCTCATTTTGTCGGGCGACTACTCATATATTTTGGTGGGGGGTTTGGGTTACATTTTTTACCTCATTGAGTAACAGATATCACAGTATTTTTATTATGAACAGCAGCTTTTGAAACACAAAAGATATCCTACTGATTTTAATCTTCAAATAGCAAACATCTTGTTTTTGTGGAAAAAAAATGGGGACTTTAATAACAATATTGAAGGATTTATCCAAATTCATGCATTTTCATTCAGGGTGACATTGATACATTGGTATAATCCAACTCAGGATGTCAGAACCATTGTTTTCTGATGCCAGTATTGGCATGTGTGATTCTGCCTTTATAGTTACTATCCTGATAATCTTTTTTTTTGCTGAAACAGTGCTGTGAAGAGTTTTGAGCACATATTTATTTTAAGTCGAACTACAGTGTACATTATGGTCCATAAATCAAATATTATGGTCCAGCTGTACCCATGTCCATAAAAATTATGCACACCGATTATTGCTACCCAAATGAATGCACAGTGTTGCAGAGTTTATGACATGTAACTTGTGTCAGAAATGACATAAGAGGAGCTGCTGGTACAAGGGACTGAAAGAACCCAATATTAATTGTTATGATATACTTACATACTGGGCTGTTGTTAGAAGTACATATGCAACCCAAATGTTTTTCACTATCGGTGTATGCGCATACCTACCTATCCCTATCTTATCGGATCCCTAACCCTGTCCCCTACCCTTTCAACCAAAAAAACAGGGGGAAAACAAAAAAAAGAAAATCTGAAAGAATAATTAATTAAGGCTGCCGTTAGGAGTATTTCGGTAGGAGCTCTCTAGCTCTGGAGTCACAAAAGACTTTAAAATACATACCCGTATCGCAAAAAATTTGGGGGACATACATGTTTGTAACGACATTCTACGTACTGAGTTATTTGAGCTTTGATTCAAGCTAATGATTCACTTGTTGTTTGATATTTTTGAACTTAGTCATATCAACTCTCAGATATTGCAGTGTGTCGTGGCTTTTTTATTCTTTAATGTTCGAAGACAGTTGACAATTGTAATTCTGCTTTGTATTGTCTTTCAATGTGTCAAAATATTGCAATCCTTCATCAGTGCTAGTGTTTGATAGTTCAAAGGGTAAACCATGTTATTTATGTGTCTTCTAGTTTTCAGTAAGGCAATCAGATTATGCATTTGGTCTGTGGCATATTTACTCAAAGGAGACAGCCTGATTTAGAGACGGAGTACCAATCTTATTAGCAAGAGTGTCATTCTATCTTTTCCTCAAATGTGATTGACTTTAGTCTCGTTCATGAGTTTTGTTGAATGCTGATAACATCTTATTATAACGAGTTCATTGTTACATTATATCTTCAAATTGATGTCAGTGTTATCTTTGTCTGTGAAGATTGTTCACATTTTACTGTTATTTTGAAAATCTCATGCCATTCTGTAAATAAATGCATTTTCACATTGTGTACATCCCATGACATTGTGTACAAATGAGACATTGATTTGTTATATGGACGTACATCATTTTTACCTTATTTTTTTTATCTTCACCCTGACAAAAATGCAAATGCATTGGTTATGGGTCCCTAAACTGACCAGATTTGCAGAAAAAATGGTCCACAAACACCAGCGTTTAGCTATTTATGTAGGTTGATGTTGTAAGTATATTTTTTGATTTCTTGATATAAACCTTTGTATCGGCATGCCCATTAATGTAGTCTGCGGCTTTGAATATTGTACTGGTGAGAAAGATGGAATTGGTCCTTTATGAAAAGTATCGATTCAGTGTTAAGTGTTTGTCTGTGGAGTGGACGAGGACCAATGGTCATCTGGGGTTTGTAGCTTATGATGGGTGCACAGATGGCTGACAAGGCCTTTCCGCCCACAGAAGGTACTGTGACAGATGGGATGGAAGATGAATCGGGACGTATTATGCAAAACAGACCACAGGAGAAAAAATAATTGTGACAGTATTGTGGAAAGACAGTATATATTGGGGACTCCTGCACATTTGTAGATAATGGTATCTCTACCTTAGGAGTGCTGCTTTTCAAGGCAGTCTTAACTGTCTAGGACTAGGAGCGAAAAAACAAATTGTGTGATAAATCTGAAATACATTTTAACAGCAGTTTCAATGCCACATCGTTTCTTTACATTTGTATGCACTAGTAGAAAATTGCATTGATATATTGATGAGTGAAAAAAGTGGAGTCCTGCAAAAATCTATTGCCTTTTTTTTAATAATTCATGTTTCTGTGCCTGAAGACTGTCTCATATTGGGATTTTTGGGCTTCAGTGTTAATTAGACATCAGCTTAGTAGTTGTAAATGACTCTTATGTACATGCTGGGGCAAGGCAGGATATATTAACGTTGGACATATTGACAAGTGGTGGTTGGATATGCAAGGCATTGGAATGTCATGAGGGCTCCTGTGACATTTATACATGACTTTAGGGATATTAGGACTGCCTCTTTGTCATGTCATGACAGCTTCAGTGACACTTTTTACATGACATTTGGATGTCATGGCTGCTCCAGTGACAGGTTGTTCTGACTTTCTCAGTGACACTGTATGACAATAGGACATTGGGAAAGCTCCAGTGATATGTCATGACTGTTTCAATGACACTTTTCACTTTTTGGGATGTCGGGATCATTCTTGTGAATATTTGCAGTTGCTTTTATAGTCTCTACCTCTTTGTATTTGCTTTTGTTGTTTTTAGTGCTCATCGTGATCTACTTAGTATTTATCGTTCTCATTTTTCCATACACTCGGTTACTGAAACACTCATATTTTCTTATGGAGAAAATGCTAATCTTGTACCAGTATGTGTCAGGGGTTTGTTATGTTGGTAGAAAAATACAAGGCTCTTTTTGTTGTATTTGAAATGGCATGGAAAGATCTTTGGGAATACCCCTTGCTTGAACAGCCGCGATCAGTATCATCACTGTGATCAGTATTTTCACTGTGATATCATCAGGGAGAATGGAGAAAATGAACAGTTTGTGAAATCCAGTGGTCTCTCACTCAGAATCTCATGTTTTAAGCCCACTGAATTGCTATAAGAGTTTACACTATTGTTTACCCTAAGAAATAATCAGGCTTGGTCTGTATAGAATCACCAGTTGTTTCCGAACCTTACTGGATTTTTTAAAAAGTGAGAAAGGTGATGGCAAAGGTGCTTTTAGTCATTTCTCTATACAATATGTGTTATACATTGTTGGTAGTATATCAGTAAATTGAAGAACAGCTATCTGCAAATTTGTAATATTTTTTGTTGTCTTAAATACAATATGAATTTATTTGCAAGATTGATGTGTACAAAGATGAAGAGACATTAAAATATTATCAATATGTATAATGTCGGTGTAATTCTCTAACCGTCTGACTTCACTTTTTGTAAGAGCTATCAGCATCTAGCTAACATTTCTAAATATATACTACATTTTGGCACAAAAAATATCTGTCATCATTTGGAAGATATGATTTTATCATTAAAGTGTTGAAAAATGACCCAATTCTGTCCGGTAAAGGAAATAAATATAGTTTTTTTGCTCTCCTGTAAAAATTTTGTAAAAAGTACTCAGAGAGTTAGAGAATTACACCGACGATAATTGAAACCAAAATGTTATTAGTAAATGAAGATGCTTCGTAAAGGCAGAACAAAAATCTAATGCAGATAAACACGTACAAAGTAAATGATGAAGGTAAAATAGATACGAAGGGAAACTGAAAGATAATAATGAATAGAACACAGATATATATATATATATATTGTATATGTGTTCAATGAACTGATATGTTCATTGAATAGAACTGGCAACAATCTTGAAGCAGCAAAGGGCAGGCGTTATAGAGCACTGTCCACCTCAGTCTAGACAACAGACTGCTGCTGCAACACCTGTTTTCAAGTTTGGACTGTGGAGCCATGTGGGTCTTTGTCGCTGAGAACACAGCCAAAGTTGTCATTGGACTTCGATGGGCGATCAACACAACGTGTTCATTGGTTACAGTATGTTTCCGACCTGTACGGGCATTCACATTGTGTTTAAGACACTCACTCGTCAGCTGCCTGATAGGGAGCCAAACCTCAGAGACAGCTCTGGTTTAGACTTGTTGTGCTGCAAATGGATGTATAAACCGAGCAAAACTAACAGATCAGATTAACTCTCTGACTGCCAGCCATTTTCCCTCATGTCACTGTCTGTAGATTAGCCATTTCAATGATATTTTAAAAAAATCACCACCTCTTTGTTATACATGAAATTTAGAAAATGGTTTTACAAAATGATAAGGCTGTTAGGAGCACGCAGTATTTTACATTATAAGCCATTGCTGGATAGTGAATACAGCTCAGTAGTTTCTCTGTTTGACTTTGTAAATTAGGCTACGTGTCCCTAACAACATTCACATAATAAACAATATCTCGGTCTTTAAAGATATAGTCGAATCCGCAAGAAGTCAACTCACCTTAAGTGAATTCTTGCTTAAAGTCAACCTCTTTTGGTGGTCCCATATTTTTTTTTCCTCTTTTTTCTATTGATTGTTTCTGATAATGTCAACGGCTTCAGTGGTGTTTTCGCATAAAGTCAACGGCTTCAGTGGTGTTTTCGCATAAAGTCAACGCCATAAGACCGACTGTCAGTCATGAATTGTGATGACAGGCAATAAAAAAAAAAGACGCTTTACTACACAGTAGGTCTACAGGATAGCCTGTATTTTTTTTTGGCTGGCTGTTTCATGGGGGGGGGGGGGGGGGGGGGGGGGCACATAGCACTGGGCCTAGTACACAACAGTCCTACACTTGGCTCTCTTCACTTGTCTCATGTTGGCAGGAAAATAGACACACACAGCAGTCCTGCGCTGAGCTCTGTTGTTGTTTTTTTTGGGGGGGGAAGGGGGGGGGGTTGGGACAAGGGACATAATCTAAATAAGATTTGATACCACAGGTTGTGTCCCCTGAAACTGATTAATGTCAACTATTTTATCCTGTCCCGAGGTGTTGACTTTAAGCGGGTTCGACTGTACTTTTATTATCTGAGCCAAGTTTGGCAATAATTAATACAACTTCACTACCTTCTGCTCAATGGGAAATGAATGCTTTATCAAACAGGCAAACTTATACTGTGAGTGCTGGGATATTAATACAAAAAAAAGTTATAAAGTTGGAATCACAGGGGATGCTGTTAAATTAGGTTTCTGTAGCAGTGATATTCACCACAACTGTGGCAGTAAAAGTAGTCAGTGAGTTAGGACAAACTATTGTAAATTCTTTTGTAATACATTTTTTATCACTATTTATGTCATATTGACTATTCAATGTCCAATGCTTGCCCATTTTGAGTTTATATTATTATGCCATACTAGTCCCCTGGCAGGAATTTATCACTGCTTTATGAGAGCTTTGGCCAATTTTATAAGTACAGATTTTATCTGTCATATTTGGTTGTTTGCGGCCTGTGCCATAACTTTTAGTACATCAACCAAGACATCATTGTTAGACAATGAGCTGTCCATAAAGTACATGTAAATTTCTTCTATTATAGATAGTCAAGTGAAAAGTTTGCTTCTATTTACTTCTTTCTTTTCTTTCTTTTTTTTTTTCCTTCAAAAAAATTAAGCTGTTGGATTATCTAAAGATCAAGTTTTAATGAAACAATAACATAATTCAGGTTTCAGAAAAACAAGGCTTTGTCATGGACATTTACCATCCTTATGGCTGCATGCTGGTACTCAAGCTGATGACAGGCTTGCATGGAGGAGGGGGCGGGATCAAAAACTGCTAAAATCTAGTGTTGTTACAATCGGGCAAAAAGAAAAAGAAAAAGTTGTATGTAGCGAAACCCTGCGTGAGAAATAAAACCCAAACGATGCAAAGCAAACTAAAGAGAAGACGGAAAATGCTCGGATTTTCGGCTTTCGCCTTTATCAAGAAAAAAAAAAGAAAATGGAACAGAGAAAACAATCGAACAATAAAAGATTTCAACAGGAAATGTATAGAATCGAAGCGAAACAGGATTTGTTACTTATCAGTTTTTCTGTGATTTTTATAATATTTTGTCAAAACTTAGTGTATATACTGTATTGATGATCCTTAGTAATGAAAACTACCAAGCTGTGATCCACACTTGGAAACTTACACCAGGCTACATTCACATTGTCTGTTATCAAGAAATGCTATTTAGCACACTGTATTTGCCATACACAAAACTTGCAGTGTCCTGATCTGAGACGTACTAGAAGCTACTGGTTAGTTTTACATCCCTGTAGAGTCAATACTGTTGTTGTTTTTTTGTCTTTTTTGCCAAATTTCTTGTCAGATTCTCAAATCAAAGGTCACACTATATTATACAAGTCTGCGTACGGTAATCGTTTATGACCCACCATAGATTTTGACGTCCCTTGCAGAATCATGTTGTAGAATCTTCAGTTAAAATGTGGCTAGAAAAATTATAGTTTTATTTTGTAAAATCACACATCATAATTAAGGAGAAATGTATCCAATAAATTCTAAGAAAATGGGTGTATAAGAAAGTAAGCTAGTTTGTCAGTCCCAGGGGAGGCCGCCTACCTCAGGTAGTATGAATTAAATAATTTCTGGAAGAGTTTGCTTTAAATAAATAAATGAATACGAATGTGCTGCGAATCGTCATCCTCTGTGCAAAAACCAGTCACACAAGTTCCCTGGTCTTTTTCATACCACATTTTAACTTTTTGCAAGGCCTTGCAGCGATCACATAGTTTTTCCTTGCTTTCTTAAAAATTTGTTTATGTTACATTCAATAATTATTGTAGTCTAGCCTTTATTTTTTGTGTTGATCTGTACAGAGGCTTACAGTACAATCTTGTTGTTCCCTTCTGCAATGGCCTTAGGTTTTCCAGTGTTACCCAGACTATCACATCAGTAATTAACCCTTCTGCTGCCAAACCAAAATGCCTTTCTTTCCTTTAGTCTACCAGAGTAATAGATTATTCGGTAGAATGACAGGGGGAAGTAGCCAGATTAGGGGTACAAAACATGCCGGAACAGTGTCGTCCAATGTATCGGTTTCAGAGCAGTTCTAGCATGAAACAGTAGGGCCGATATAGCAGCTGGGCGGCAGTCTTCTGCAACATTTTGTCCTCTGAGAATGACATGGTTCTATCTCCACTTTTTGGCTGAACTGAATTATACACTACTGCTATGAGCCTTCTCCATTACGTATCAAAATATCAAGCAGATTCGGTGTGTAATTTGTTAGTATTACTAAAAAGAAAAAAAGCTTTGCTCTAAAAGCTATGATCACATGAAACTTCAATCATCACTTTCTCAAAAATTGACGGAAGGGAGTTAGAACCATGTCATTCTAAGAGGACAATTTGATATCAGCCTTGTGGCTGCAAGAGGAATATATCATGTGAAGTCCACCCAGGAAAAGGGGCACTTTGGCAAGTCAAAGATGACTATGGTTAAGTTTGACATTTTAGTTGACTATGATTCCTCAGAATCTTTTCTGAGTATACAAAATGTTTATCATGAAGAAAATGCTGGAAAAGGTGAAATATCACTGGTTCAGTGCAAAAAGTGATTATCTCCTTATCTTTGAAAATGGAGATAATCACTTCTTGCACTGACCTGACAGTTTGACTGAATTCAGCTTAATTACCAAATTGACCAGATGAGTAACATGTTAATTAGCCATGGCAATAACTCATCCCCTAATATAATTTTTGTGAGTGTGGATAGGAATTCTCAACACTATCTTGAAATGTAGTCGTAGTTCAAAGATGTTTTTTCTTTCACTCAGTATAAACACAAGACATAATACATTAGACATTACAGTAAAGGAAAATCAATGAACCAGGATGGGATTCAATATTTCGAGAAGTTGCCTCAGATGTTAGTGGTCGAAAATTGGTGTCCACTTGAGCCAAATATTCGGATTTCCGTAGCGAAGCGAAAATCCGCAAGCCAAATATTTGGCTTACCGCAGTGAATGAGTTAAGGGATGAAATTCAAAATTTGACACTCGTCATTTTGTTACATGCCCACCTTATACACTGGGACATTATACATATACCTGTTCAATGCTTTACATCTTATAGTATCCTTTATTCTGCCATAGTTCTACTCACAGCCTGTAAACTTTATTAAAATACCCAGTAATCTATATTTGACAATCTTGATGGATGCCAAAATATTTTTTAATCCCCATGCCATATGGAGTCAGTATATTCTTTCCATTCTTGCATATCCTAATTCAATGCAGATTTGTGGGCTGGATTTTTGTTGCTGCAAAGTTTTATTGTTAGTGTTGTTTTTGTGATACTTTTATTTGTGGCTGTTGTTATTTTTGCTATGGTTACATCTGAAGCCATGCTTTTTATACAGTTCTACCCCCTTGTGTTGTCATGTGGCAGTCATTTACAGCCTTTCATCTGTTAAAGTCAAGTCACATTTGTCATTAGTTATGGTCTCATTTACAGCTTTACCCCTTGTGTGTCATTTGGCAATCATTTACAGCTTTTCATTTTCACACATGAGAAATTCAAAGATCACATTGCAAATACCATATATCTTTTTTCTTCATATTGTAATGGATTGTTACTATAATTTTTCTCGTCATGTAATGTACCATTGATAGTTGTGTATGAGTTTTGTATTGATATATGCAGTACTATAACCAGCACAGATAGGAATATAATTATTCGCAATGTGCCAACATAATGGCCTAAGTCAGGCTTAAGCCAAAATTTCTTGAAGTCAAGCCCAACAACTCTGTCAAATAAACAAAAAAAAAGTCCATATTCACAATACTGACCTAAACATTTTGACACCATAAGCTATGCATTTGGGTTATAGGTCTCTGTTCTAGGAGGCATTGGCACCTCAGTCTCTCTGTTCTTGTTTGTCCTTTTCTTGTCTCGTTGTTGTTGTTACTGTCGTCTCTCTGGCTTTCTTGGCTTTGTTAGCTCTCAAAAGGGCTCCCTGGTGGGTTCATAAGATATGCATTTCACCTTGATAAACAGTTTGATTTCTTGTACTCAAATCTGTGAAAAATGAGAAGGCCATTATGTTAGCACAGCGATGATTTCACAAGTTGCAATGAAAATCTACATGTTGCACAGTTTAGCTTTAGACATCATTCCCAATAATCAACCAGTGTCCACAAATATGCATAGTGATTGTGTTATGTCTTATCAGAGTAAATAATTCATATGCTTTCATTTGAAAGACAAAATCTAGAGCTTGGCACCTGGGTTACTGTCTCAGTCTTGCAAACGCACAAATGTACTCGTTTTCACACCTGGGTAAAACCTGTATTTATAAATTGCCCCCCCCCCCCCCTTCAGTGAGTAGATCTTTGTTTCACAAGGGCCTCAGAGCAAAGCTGTTGGGTCTCTATTCTTGATTACTTCTTCTAGTTGGTTGTCTTGTATGTCTTAGCTCTGCCACCTCTCACTCTGGCCAACCTTTGTATACATGTAGTTACTGTACCTTCAACGAGATCTTTGTGTCAAGAGGGTTTCGGCACAGGGCTGGGGTTCGCTCGCTACTTTTGAAAGCTTTCTGCTAACTGGTTGTCTTGCATGTCTCAGCTCTACCAGCTCCGTCACTCTGGCCCAGTTTTGTACAGTTGCTCTACCTTCAACGAGATCTTTGTTTCACAGGGGACTCAGCACTAGGCTGGAGTTGGCCCTCTGCCCTTGAATGCTTTCTTTTATTTGTTTGTCTTGCATGTCTCTGCTCTGCCGGCTCCATATTGAAGTCTGATCGAGCTTTGTAAAGTCCCATTACTGTCAGTGAGGGCATCAGCACAAGCAAGGCTGGGGTTTGTCCTCTAGAATGTTTTCTTCTATTTCCTTGTCCTGCATGTCTCTGTTGTACCAGCTCTATAATGAAATCTGGTCCAACTTTGTAAAATCTCTTCACCTCATGTACACAATCGGGTTTATCCGCACCCCTCAGTCACCCACAGTTTGTGTATCTGCATTATAGTGTATGTAGCAGTTCAGGGCTGTGATTCTCTGAAAAAGAATTCAGCGAAAATGAAATGGAATTATAATTTCATTTTCACATTAAGTGCAGCATGTGTCCATTAGCTTGTTTTAATTTTTTTTGTGTTAAGTTTTTGGTGCAGTGTGTAGCTTGTGGTGGGGGAAATTATTAATATGGCTGCACCTTTTGCATTTAGTTTTTTACTGCTAGTGTCTACTGATGTTTTATTTTTGTACAATGTAGAAAGATCAAACAGTTGTGTTATGACTTGCTTTTTATTTGGACATAAAATTAAAACCTGTATACATATTTTTAATCATGTTCCTTATTTTGTTAAGTTGTATTGCACAGAGAAAGATTTATCCATAAAGAATTGGTATTTGTTTCTTTTTCTTCATTTAACTTCTGTTTATGTGAGAGCATTTTTACTTTCAGTATGAGAATTCTTAATTCCTGCACTGATACATGTTTTCTCCCCGCCATATGCTGAAGAGTGCACACTCTGTTTAGATTTTAGGATATAGGGTGTATGTCAGCAGCACACTGGCACTATAGGTTTTAGGACATATGGTGTATGTTGATAGTGCAGTGAAGGGTTTAATTTATCGACTGATTATGTTTTACCTGTTTTTATTTATGACCTGTAAGTTTGAATATCTTGGCGCCTTTTAAACCTTATGGTTGTTTTAGTATTATGTCTCGTGCATGTTTTAATTTTGTTTGTTACTGTTCAAGACATGTGAAACCCTTCTCTTGTTTCAGATAATGGTCCCCAGTGATTTTCTTGTCTTGTTGTTATAGACATAAAGTTTAAATCTCATGTGTACACACAAGGAGTATAGAAAATTTGATATTAATACTGACTCTCCTCTGTGCACCTGAAATCTGTTTGTAATAAGTCAACATCTCGTCAGCCAAGTATTGTCTTAACTCTGTCTCCACATGAGCATGTTTTGTAGAAAATGGCTGGTGAAGTTGTGTAGTTCAACTTTGCAAAGTGCTAAAACAACTTTCAACACTTTAAAATTTAGAATTTAGACCCAAAGGTGAGATACTTTAATGACTTTTTGCAGGAATAATAGTATAATATACAGTCCAATCCACTTATCTCGACATGGCTTTTGTCGACATTCTGGGTAACTCGACACAATTTTTAAGTCCCAACCTGTTCCTTCTTTAATGCCACTAAATATTTCCCCGTAACTTGACGTGTTGTTCCATTCTTTTTTCTTACATCAACACATTTCTCCCCGATCGCGGCAAAACAAGTGCACTAGATATACTACTGTGCTACTGAAAATGCCCACGTAACTCCCCGCATATAAGAATTCTTTTTGCGGTGCTGGTGGGGAGGGGTAGGAGATGGGGTGTGTGGACACAGAGGATGATCCTTGGCTTCAGTAACGCGAGTGTGGAGTGCCATGTATAATCCTACAGTAGTAAAAGTACAGAGTACTACAGACTGAGTAGTTTTTTTTATTCACAAAACATTCGTGCGTAGTTGATACTAGGCCTGGACCTAGTAACTGCCTTACTGTGTGTGTATCGGTATCATCACCTCTTCTGAAGAAACAGTCAGGTCGAGGTAAAAAAGAAATAGTGAAACACCGCGCATTAGATGTATTGCTATAGCATTAATTTCACTGATATTGGCAAATCTTTGCAATGCAACTGCTCCACACAGCAATGATATTGGAGGAACGGGTGACAGTATGCCGATATTAGAAGAAAAAGGGACATAATTGCGTTATTCATTGGACACTTTTCCCATAATGATAATGTTTGATCTCTCCTTCCCCCCCTTTTTTTCTCTTCCACCTCTAATCTGCTATTTTGACTTTCTCTTCACTCGACGCAAGTCAGGCGGACCCACTGGTGTTGAGATATTAGGATTGCACTGTACTTTGTTAAGTGATGTAATAGCCTTATCTCAGTTTTTATGAAAAATGGAGATAGAATGAAGCAGTGCTTGGGCAACAACTTGGCTAAAATTATGATCTACATCTGATGTAATAACAAAATCAAAATGACTCCCATGTAAATACCATTTCGTTTTGATTGTATTGTGATAAAATTGTATACGATACATCTTTGTCCATTTCACCAGTGAATAGATTGAAAAGATAATCCTTTTTTAGTTTTACTGCAAGGTTTGACAGAACCAGCTGTAGATAATATTGCATTTCACTTTTACTGGAACTGTATCCAGTCAAATTGTAGAAAGAAACTTGAAACTTTTCCATATAAGAGCTGCACTGATCTTTTATTATTGTTAGTTCTCTGTGAATCAAAATATTTCACCATCGCAAACGCAAGTATATAAATGAATAAGTCTGAGACTTAAAATCATAACTACATCAAATTCATAGTAATGGCAGAACAGAGGTAAAATCTTAAACTGCACATCCTTTGTGCGGTCGAATCGGAAAAGAGCGTATCGGTCGTCGTTCTGCTGGTGTTTACTCAAATAGTTTGTATCGTTTGGCCAAACCGGAACGAAGAGTAATTCCATCTGGCACTTTTCCACTTTGAATCTTCACACGTAAGTTTCTATGAAGTGTACAGACATAAATTTACATATACATGTAGATAGCACGAATGTTACTTAATGCCCAGTTTTGATTTCTGGCTGAAAAACATGGACATTTTTTGAAGGCGCTGGCCAGATAAAGGACATAGACTCTGCAGAATATGTGTACAGACAATCTGGTACTGTGTGCTTTGGTTATACATCAACACTGGCATATATATATATATGCACAACAGAATCTTTTCTGAACAAAACATGTTGGCTAACTGTGCTGAATGAAATGTGAATCTTCATTTTTGCAGGATTTTATTTGTCTTTTAATTCATGTATGTACTGCTTGATACAAATTTTGCATTTTATCAATATTTCTTTATTTGTTTTGTTAATACTAGATCTAGTGCACATTGCTTGGAACAGTAAATTCATTATGTTTAATTATATTATTATTTGTGTTTCTTGCCTGTCATTTTTTAATGTATAATTGATTGACATTTTATTCATGAAAAAAAAACGTTTTAACATTTCTATGATGAAGCCCACCTGTTTGTTGTTTTTTTTATATTGTTTTTACGTTGGAAAATCCAAGACATTTTTATGTCAGTGCACAGATGAGTAACCATAGCATTGGGAGAGGTCTATAGATGAGTGGTGTCAGGCAGGGCTGGATTAGGGATTAAGCAAAATAAGCATGTGCTTAGGGCATGGGGAGGGGGGGGGGTGTGTGGAGGAGACAGCACAGACATTTTTCATTGCCCAATTTACCGTGGACCATATGGTGCAAAACTGCAAATGGTGCAGCGGAACCATGGTCCACAAAAAGGGGCCCCACTATAAATGAAAAAAAATAAAATATTTGTAAAATTCCATTGTATTTTTTAGATTATATTTTGAATTACTTATACAGTGTATGAGAGCACAAAATCTTGAGTGTTTAAGGACCCCTGAAAGTCTTAATCCAGCCCTGGTGGCAGTGAATAAGGATATGATTTAAGATCTATGCCATTCTCACATACATGAATCACTGAAACTTGGATCTTCTGGGAACAAAATTTTGTGACTTTGAATATGATGTTCACATAAGTCAAACTTAAAAAAAGAAGAAAAAAAAATCCACACTCATGATATGATAAATAAGGACATAAAACAAGATTTTGGCTTTCTTAAAAATGACTCAAAGAAACAGGTATGCCAGTATCCCTTTATTTCATGATGCCTATGAAATATTGGTTGACTGTTGTTGAGGTATTAGTATTGAAATCAGAAGTATTTCCTATGTATTACTACTTTATTCAACAGGAGTGTTGGGACACAACGTAACCATGAGCATTATATAATTTGCTTAAAACCACTTTTATCTTCCTTCACCTATTGTTGTGTATTTAATTACATGTTTGTTCATTTTCACCAGTGATTCTCAACTTGGGCGATTTTGATGTCCAGAGGTGCGAAAATGCAGAAAAGGGCGACAAGGGTGCGAAAACAATGCTAGGGGGTGACAGGGGGTCGAAAACAGAATTGAAGACGATTTTGGGGGCAAATACAGGGCAGCCGTGGACTTGTTCAACAGCACTAGCGGATAGATTATTTTTAGTGCATTTCTGTTGTGTAATGGATAAATCAGCATGCCTAGTATCATTAATAAGGCTTTGAAAAACTTTAACATCGTAATTTGTGTAATTTGGAGGCTAAGGGGGCGATTGTTTGAAAAAGGTTGAGAATCACTGATTTACACCTACCAATCCTGAACCTATGTATTACTTGAACAATACTTGAGTACTACTTATCGCTATGCTTTTCATTGCATGATCCTATTCTGTTTTAATTGGGTGTCAAGATTTGGAAAACTTTTTTCTGTTTGAAATTTGTGATTTGCTTAAGTGTGATAGGCATATATTTGTTTTGTGCACACGGGGTCCTTACCCAGCCAGCACCCCTTCGTCAATCCAAAGTAGATTTTTATATCATCACTGCTGTACGATAATGGCTGATGTCAGACTGGTGCCAAAAGGCAGCTGACTGTTCTTTGCATTCCCGAGCTTGAGGGCTATCAGTATCAGATAATATTACAGAAAAAAAAATGCACCAATAGGAAAAATGTATTAATCCAATGGAATCACGATGGCATAAGTCACCAAATGATAGGAATAGAAACAAGCTTTTTCTTAGTATCTCGAAAGTGTCAACAATAACTTATGCCATTAGCGCAGAGTAATGACAATATGATTTCTATTGGGCTGGTAGGATTATCATAGGGCTAGATTTCCTACATCAAAGTGACAAGTGGTGCAATGTTACAACCTGCGGATGAACATTGGAACAATGTCATTCTTATTTGCAAACTTTGGGTGAATCCAATATTCTCGGATTAACCTTGGGTTGCTGCCTGGGTGTTTGTTCATATTGTTGGGTTTTTTGTTTCATTTTATCTTTTTTTTTCAGTCATTGAATTTTTTTGTTATCCCGAATGTTAAATTTATTCCTTTAATTTTGTATGTGGTAAACATTGTTTTAGTGGGGGTATCATACTAAGCCCAGAACATCACAGCCAGTTGCAGCCAGCAAAATGTACACCCAAGAAATGGTAGCAGATGCTGACTGTATGACCGGCCCAAGTATGATAAGGTCATCCTGGATTTACTAAGAAAACATAGGAAATTATGATGTGCATTTCCGGCTTGCCGGCAACTGACTTTGCCGTTCCATGGGCATAGTATGATACCCCCTTACACTGCACACAAAGCACAGGAGTCTATATTCGTCGGTATCATGAGGAAGGGGTGAATAGATATCAACAGCTGTGCAACGAAAAGGCAAATGCTTAACTTTTCTGTATGACAAAGGGGCAAACCGCCAAAATCAGTGTTGCGAGAAATTCAATGTTGAAAATTTTGTGCTTCTCTCATCATCGATTTCTTGTTGTTTTGTCCTACTGCATAACACAAAAAGTAGATGAGATTTAACAAAACTGCTTGTGTTGGTTAAAGCTCTCCCTACAAAAAGACTTAATAACCACAAAAGAGTAAATATATCTCAAATTTGATTTATTGGCGCCCCCCCCCCCCCACGTCAGAAACCGACAAATTGTTCTCCCTGACAAAGAAAACTGTCTCAATCCATGAGTTATCATGTATACTTTGTAAGGAAGTTCAAGCCAGAAAATCTCCTATAGTCATATTCCCCCAGTACTTCTAGTTTCTACATTGTGTGTGCAATAGATTGCATCTCATCACAATAAGAAGTGATTGAATTCATTTGGAGCTGGGAAGGACACGTTTGGGCACAAATTATTTTTTCCTCACATGGAAAATATTTTAGTTGAATCTTATTTTGAAATGTTTTTAAATTCACATTTTTGCACAAACATTGACAAATTTGTTGTTTTACCTTTTTCTTTTTTTTTTTTTAAATCAAGTTTTTAATTTTCTGAGTTTTAAACTTATCTTTTGTGGGTGATGCATGAAGATAAAAAAATATATATATATAAAACTGCTCAGAACTGCAGCATTTATTGTTGCAAACTGGTGAGTAAGGAAGTACTATTGTACCTATGGGAAAGGACCAATGAACAGTCCTTTGTCTGCTCGGTCACTGAGTGACTGACATACTGTATGCATATAATTTAAGTATGACATAGAACTGTCCACCAACTTAAACAAAAAAAATTACCTTGAAGTTACTTAGGGTTAAGGTAAAGATAAAACTTTTGACAAGAAAATGGAAACTGAACTTTGCAAATTGCTCTTGATAAATAATTATCATAATAGTATACATTATTTTGTATCTTTTCATTGTTAGTGTTTAAAAGAAAGAATGTTTTTAAAGAATATCAAAAATGCTATAAATAGTTTTGATGCTTGAACTAAAAATTTAGATTTGGTTGTTTGAAACTTGCTTGTCTCGTATTTCTCTCAGCCTTTGTAGTGTGGCATTTTGAGATCAGTGTAGAGTTCTAGCAGAGTACGATTTTTGGGGCAAAAGTTCACCGTAATATGGTTAACTTGGATACAGTTATTTGAAAGACAACGGGAAAGGGGGAAGAAAATTGAGTTTATATTTGAAATTGTGCTGAAGCTGTGAAATGTGTACATTGCATTTTTTTTTTATTTGGTTGTTGTGATTCACTCCTGTTACTTTAAGACATTTTGTTCATATTTCATCAGTTGTTCATTTTAGCAGTTGGCTAAGACTCAGTGTGTGGGTACATTGTGTTTATGAAAGAAAATCATTGTGTTGGTTTTTTTTATCAAATACAGCTGGTTTATAATAAAGACATTTGTTTTCAACCATAGAATCAAATGGCATGCAATGAAGTTGTAAAGATTTTTTGTTGTTAATCATTGTTACTATTATTATTATTATTATGATTATTATGATTATTTTTATTATTGCCAGATCATTATTCTCAGTATGTAAAATGTTATAATTTTGCAGTCATTTTTAAAAAAAAAAATTTTCAAAATTACTCTTCATTAATATTAATATGATGTCATATTTCAAACACTTTGAACTTCAGTAAAATCTATATGTGCAGTGACCCCACGTCTCGTCTGTCTCTGTGATTGTGTGTAATATATTCTGCGTGTCGATTTGTTCATCTCCAGTCCAGAAAGAATTGTTTAAGATGCATTCAAGAATGATTGACAAAAATTTACATTCATTCATGACCTGGGACTATAGCAATAGCATTTTCTGATTGCAGAATCTCACGGGGCGGTGTACAAATTAGTGTTGTTAAGTCTAGTAGCAAAGATACTAGACACAATAAGATGAGACAGGCAGCTCTTTTAGTGTGCACAGATTTTGCACCGCCACCTAGCGGCGAGTGCGCATAAGTCATGAATAGTGCCGTATTTTACAAAGCCAAATAGGGAAAATATTGAATTTTGTTCACTGTTCAGCTATCCCTATAGGCCTTGATTGACATCACTTATTGTGCAATTATAATTTCAATCGCTGTGGGGAAAACTCTGACTGTTTTTTATTTTTTTTCAGTCGCAGTAACACTGTCACAATTTTGCATCATAAATTTACCATTATATAAAGCATTTTTTTCATGCAATGGGCCATGGGCCCCGCCCCCGATCAGCGTGCAAATTGTGTGCACGATTTTTTTGAAGGTGTGAAGAAGGGAGTGTCTCATCTTATCGTTTCTAGTGTCTTTGCCAGCAGACCGCTAATTCAGATGTGAACTTGTATAAAACACAGTTAGCCTACCCGGCCAGCAACACTATGGATATTCCGACACGTAGGAATGACATCAAATTTGCACATTGGAATGATATTGTTCCTATGTAGATCCGCTGGCTAGGTCATCACACAAATTAATATTGGTCAGATGTCAGGAATCCACCCCTATGGTAATCCTACCAACCCGACAGAAATCCTATATAATCTTACGTTGGATTGACGTAGGATGCCTGCCGGGTATATAAAACATTGTCACCAGCTTGCCGGACTTAGCAAGCCTTTTCGTACGTGGTCCACTCGTTTTTGCTTTATCTTAACACTGGGGAGGTGGGGTGCTGGAGGGGTGGGGTGCTGGAGGGGTGGGGTGATGGAAGGCAGACTCTGTGGTCTTCTTGTTTTTCTTTTTTAAACATTTTTTTTTACGATTTTGGAAATTATTTTTGCACTGTATAAAAAGTCACATGAAGTTTCGTAATTTTTTGGAAGGTGGACAAAAGAATAAAACAGAGAAAAAAGATTCGCACTGTCACAAGTTTTACAATAGTACTTAAAATAAACATGAATAAACGATTTTTCCAGTTAATCTTTATTATTATTACTATTATTATTATTATTATTATTATTATTATTATTGTTGTTGTTGTTGTTGTTGTTGTTGTTTTCTTGTAAAGACTTTTGTAATAACCAGATTGCTCATTATACAGAGAGGCATCTTAGACACAGGAAAAGTAGGGCCTGGATGTCTTTGCGTTTTTTGTCGGTGATTGGTTTTTTTTTTGTGTTTTTTTTTTTGTTATTTTAATTCTATTTCCTAGCAACGATTGTAAACTGTCAGTCTATTGTACGTCATAAAATTCTTACTTGAAATGAATAAAAAAAAAAATGAATAAGTGAATTTTGCTGTTTTTGAATTGTATCATTTACGTTTGAAGTTGAAAGTTTCTTAATTGTTCTGTAGTCTGTCCATCCCCTTGCTTTTCCGTAGCTGTAGCACGATATGATCGTTTTTGTTTGTAGTCATGCTTTCTCCAAACTCGCTCTCTCACTCTCTCTCTCTCACTCTCTCTCTCTCTTTTTCCACTCTCTCGCTCCACCCCTCTCTCTTTCTCTGTTTCTCTCTTCTTTTTTTTTTTTGTCTTTTCTCCCTCCTTCTCCCTGTCTCTCTTTCTCTCCCTCTCTGTCTTTCTCTCTCTGTTTTTTTTCTTTCTTTCTTTCTTTTTCTTTTTCTTTCTTTCTTTCTTTCTTTCTTTTTCTTTCTTTCTTTCTTTCTTTCTTTCTTTCTTTCTTTCTTTTTTTCTTTCTTTCTTTCTTTCTTTCTTTCTTTCTTTCTCTTTCTGTCTCTCTGTCTTTCTCTTTTTTCTCTCTTTCCCTCCCTGCTCTCTCTCTCTCTCTCTCTCTTTCTCTCCCCTCTCTTTTCTCTTTCTTTCTTTCCCTTTCTCTCTCTTTCTTTCTCCCTTTCTCTCACATATCCACATTTTAACATACATTCACTGACATGCACACATACATAAAGTAAGAAGAAAACGGAAGTCAAGATCCGGGCTAGACTAAGTTTATTTCCCCCATACCCCCAGTGCTAATTGCTAAACCTATTTTGTACAAACACCATCAATATAATTATTCCTCCTGAACACAATCAACAGTCAGCATTACAATTATTTTATCCATGTACAATTTAATACAGTTCAGTGTGCTCAATAATAGACCTACAGGCGAAATGAGTGAGAAAGACAGGAAAAGTCAATGCATTGAAATGGGCATTCAGAAATATAAATAATAGTATAAAATGGGCATTTTTATTACAAAAGTGCAAATAGACATAATTTCCTTTGAAAGAGTGTATTTCCATCAATGAACAAACAGCCTATGGTGTCCTAGATATAGTTACGATACCCCATGACCGAAAGTTTCCAGTAAGCCAGTCAGTCTCCCTAGTTCCAATCACCACCAAGCCAGCATCCTTACGTGAATCTGACGTAGATGTGTGTGAGATTTCCGTAAGGTTGGGAGGATTACCGTAAGGGTGGATTCCTTACATCGGACTGACGTAGGCACGATGTTACACCCGCAGACTTACGCAGGAACGATGTCATTTCTACGTGAGAACTTGACGTCAGTCCGACGGATCGGATTTCATTAGGGTTCCTGGCTGGGCAATGTCTGAAATTCTGATTTAGTGTCTTACTTCAAAGCAAGAACAACATCTGGCATTATTTTTCCACCCAGCGTGAAGTCAATGATAAATAACAGTAAGATAAAGACAACTAGGACTCGGTTTGTTTGAATCTACGTTTCTATCTCATGTTATAGAAGGGGTTATCAAGCAGTAATAAAGTTTGATTTGGCACGTCCTACAACTACGTTTCAGTTTGTTTGAATCTACCTTTCTATCTCATGTTATAGAAGGGGTTATCAACCAGTTATAAAGTTTGATTTGGCACGTCCTACAACTAAGTTTCAGTTTGTTTGAGAATCTATGTAACAATATGATAATATATCGATTGTTATAACAGTAGTTATCAACCAGGAAATAAGTAAAGTTAGATTTGGCACGCCCTAAAAGTTTCTGTTTGAGAATCTACGTTTCTGTCTAATGTTATAACTGAGGTTTCAACCAGTAATAAATAAATGTGGTATAGACATCTCCTAAAACTAAGTTTCTATTTGTTTGAGAGTCTACGTTTCTGTCTGATGTTATAAACGAGGTTATCAATCTGTAATAAAGTTAGATTTGGCACGCCTTAAAATCAAGTTTCTGTTTGCCTGAGAATGTACTTTTCTGTCGATTGTTATAACAGAGGTTTCAACCAGTAATAAATAAAGTTGATACTGACAGCCCCTAAATCTAAGTTTCTGTTGGTTTGATAGTCTATACGTCCGTCTAATACTGTTATAACAGATTTTCAAGCAGTAATAAAGTTAGATTGAACACCCCACTTAACCAAGTTCCTATTTGTTTGACAGTCTGCGTATTTCTGTCCAGTTTTATTTTTAAAAAAGTGATTTTTGATATCCCTGCACGTAAGTTGGTGTTTCATCAACAGGCTGCTGATTATTTTCAGCTAATGTTATAATAGACATTTCAGTCAGTTACAACGTTAAGATTGAAACCACACTAAGGCTTTCTCCCACCTCCGCCAGAAAAAAAAGTGATAATTTTGATATTCTTTTCATTTTCAACTACCGGTATCTATTTAGGCCGGTGACACACTGAATCAAGTCTGCATTGCGTCTGTCTTGACTCAGTGTATGCCGTCTCTCTTTCCGTCGGCTGACGCAAAGAGAGATTTGACACGCCCTAACCTTTGAGACAAGACATTGTTTCTCCAAAGTTCGTATCTCATACCAAAACCGAGACAAAACAGACTTGACTCTGTACTCCATCAGCTTTAAGCTGTGTTTCCATGTGTACGGAAACGGAAACGACAAAGTAGACGTGCGTCAGAAACCCCCCAAGTAGTGAAATTGAAAGAATGTTTTCATGGAAACACTCCGTCTTTTTATTAATTGATGGATTTTGACGTTTCCTTTGCCTTTTCCGTTTCCTTACCATGAAAACACAGCTTAAGATTTCCTATATCATCTCGTCCTTAATCAAGTCAGAAGTGTTGTCAGCAACATCTTTAAGTTCATCCGTGGACTTCGGCGAAAATGGATGATCCTACAATAAGGAGCATCATTTCGCAAACGGCGTTCAGAATTCGAAAAATGTGTTAATCTACTTCTCGGCAGGACGATTTTGTCAATGACTGTAGTGTAAGCAGGTATGCTAAAAGTAGTGCTGATTCTAGTTACAGTAACGTTTCATTTTGGATAATATGTAATGTTATCTGTCTCGAACAGCCTGTGCCGAAAAGTTATAACACAAGTTGAACACCCGGCGATGTGATGCTCCAGCCTCACAGCTTATGAATGCGCTTTAGCCAAGCTGGTCATCCCTTTAATACTTGGTCATGATTTGAATAGTTCAAGTTCTTGGAAGAAAAATCATTAATCTTCGGGTAAACTTCAAGATAAAAATTGCTCTATAGCAAATCGAACTTGTAGGCCTTTCTTGTTATTAATTTTTTTTACTACTGTTGTTATTGTTGTTGTAGTTGTTGTTATTGTTGTGATTCTTTTCCCGACCCCCCGACACCCCCCCCCCCCCCAAGGGTTTTGGATTTTCAGTTTAACGCGAGACAGAGTCTGGTTTAGCTCAAGACATTATTGTACAGTCAAGTTGTGCAGACAAAATGTCACTATACCTACAGTGGTAAACAATAACAGCAGGATGATCATTATGAAGAGCGTGCTCAGTGTTTATATAATATCAAATGTCAACAAATCAAGGAGCTATGTGGTAAAATATTGTAACTCGAGTTGTTGTTTTTTTAAAATTAGTTAAACAGAGATATTTAGCATGTTTGCAGCCTCTTAACGGCTCGTAGGTTGTATTTTAAGTTGAGAATTAAATTCTGAAAACCAGTTAAAAAAATAAAAAAAACCAAAAAATCCAAATATCTCACTACCTTGTATGATAAAGAAATATGTTCGGGTTTTTGCTTCTCCTGAAAAAAATTTGTAAAATCCGAGTTGCGATACTTTCCCTTCGAAGTGATAATTCACATCGCGGAAGTTTGTAGTACACACACAAAGCCGTGTGACTGGTGAATATCCTGCAGCAACAGCAAACAATTGTGCCGTGTTAGAGGTAGTTATAGTAGGCTAGTTATTGTTTTTGTTGTACCTGTTGTACCTGTTGTTGTTGTTGTTGTTGTTACCTCTTCCCAGAGCCACGCCCTGCACACGTCATAATTGGAGAAAACATGGATCAGATCGTACAGAGCTCACACTTTTTTTTTTTTTTTTAGAAAAATGAAGGTGTTGTTTTTTTTTCCACATTTATCCAGAGTAACTTCGTCTGATGTGATTTTTTTTTTTTTAAAGACATATATTTCAAAACATAGGAGACTTCCATTTTTCAACGAATCCAAGCCGATCGTAGAATTTGTCCTCGGCTTTCTGAGGAGCCACGCATCTTTGATTAAGTTCAGTCACTACTCGGTACATTTTGATTTAAATATCTCATCTGCTCAGACGTACAAGAAAATTCCACAACTCCAAATTCTCCAAGTCTTTCAGCCGTAAGTGGGGAGAATTCCAATAAAGAACCAGATAGGGCGTGTTTGTGGGCGTGACCTCATGGTGTTCTTTCTCATGATATTGTCTTCCATCTTCCGACATGGAGATCTCTAGACAACTGCAAAGACATTATTTTTTAAAGAAACCGATATAAAAGACAGAAATATTAAAGAACAATTTAAAAGTGATCTGGACATACTGGTTTATAGGAGAAACAAAATGACATTTTTACTGATATCCCAGGCCTAATGTCCAACTCTTTATCATAATGCGAAAGCCACAAACGTTGAACGTTGAATTTCTCAGTTGTTCTGCAAAAAGTGGAGCTGGAACAAACAAGAATTAAGGTCGTGAGTGGATCCAAACATCTAATAGTCGCCTTTTTAATATCTCGTATTACACGTATTACCATTTTAACTGTCTGAGTTCTTTCATCATTTATTATTTATTTATTTTTTATAGCTTTTATGATCACTAACGAACAGTTACCCTAGTCGTGTAAAAGCTACTGTGTGATACAGTCAGTACTCGTACGTCACCCAACAATGGGATAAATCCCTCTATTCAAAAAGAGTGCCAGAAAAAACACTGGGTTTACCCACCTGGAGCGGTCTCTGGCGGAACTGGATCCGCGGGCGGTAACTCTGATGAAGGATCTATTGGAAGAGGATGAAGGGCCTTGACCTGTCGTTGTGTTTTAGTATTCAGCTGGAACAAGTTGTTTGATGGTCCCACCTGATGAGGAAATTTATTATAAAATAGTGAATCTTTAGGTCTATAAAGCTATAATTAACTAAAGACAACTACATAGGGTACAGAAACTTTTGTTAAACGATCCCCGATTAGCAAGCCTGCGTCAAACATGTAGATTTGTGTTGTATTTCCGTAGAGTTGGTAGGATGACCGCAGGAGCGAGATTCCTACATCAAATCAATTGATTGATTTATTGATTGATGACAGAAATCAGAATCCTAGCACACCGGGCATCCCCATAAATGCCCTTTCCCCGCTCCAAAATCCATTTGAAGGTTATTCTACTAATTGTTCCAGATGCCAGCTAGTTCCATATGTGTCGGGTTCGTCCAGCCTTGTGGCACATTCTACGATATGCAGGTGGCCGACTGAGCCCTCGGTGACCCAGTTTTCGCCAAGAACTGAAGATCGCTGAAACTGCACCATGTACAAGACTATTAGAATTAAGCCCCTTACCTGTTGCACGTCAGCTTGCTGTAAAGAGCCTGTGGAAATACCGTCGGGCCACACCCATTCGTTAGGTTGTCTATTCCAGAAAGGGAAGTTGTTGATCTGAGCGGCATTTACACCTGCGCCGTTGTCCGAGGTGGACGGAATGGCGGGGAGGGTGTCCGTCCCGGGGTCAACTTTGGACGTGGGCGTTTCTTTGTTGAAGATGGGCAAGAGGTTGTTGACTGTTGGTGAAGACAGTGAGGAATTGGCATGAAAACAGAGAATGGCAGAAAAATATAATGATATAACTACAAAAATATTGATAAACGTGATATAGGCCTATTTTCAGGAAAACCGTTGGAGTCTATAACAGCAAGGATCTTTAACTCTTAACAGTACATGTACTTGATCCATGTTCACTAAAATTTGGTGACAATACAAGTATATATCGTCTACTGGGATTTGGTGAGTTAATGGTTGAGAAAAAGTTATTTCCAGAGAGTCTGATACTGTATAGTCTATTGGCATACAATGAGTTAATGGTTGAGAAAAGGTTAACTTCCAGATGGGCTGATTTTTTATCGTCCATTAGCACACTTAAGAAAAGGTTAACTCTCAGATAATCTGATACTTTATCATCTATTGGCACACAATGAGTTAATGGTTGAGAAAAGGTTAATTTCTACAGAGTTTAATACTTACGATAATTCCCTGCCAGTTCGTCCATTGTAAACAGTTCAGATTTGGGTGGGTAGTACCAGGATGGTACCCTGGAAACGGAGACAAATTGTATTATCTGTCTGACATGATGTAAACAAGTGTATCACCTGATATAATGTAAAACATTCTTATAGCAGAGTAAACTATATTAAAATAGCCAAGGACGCAAGACTGTCTTCACCACTGCCCTGTGGTTTGAGCATTCCTAATGCGAGATGCCGTATTAGCTTTGTCGACGACACGACGGAATCCAAGCGTTGTCTCCGATAGCTTTATTTTATCGAAAAAGTATGTAAATCCGTAACGATACACCCAATTTTGCATTCATTTTCCTTGTACAATAAAATGACGGTTCTATAATGACTTGGTTCCTCTCCAAGTAAGGCATCTTGCCCTTCTTCGAATTTTTTAAATAAATTGGTAACAAATTAATACACACACACACACACACACACACACACATACATACACACAGGCAAACAGAGGCACCAAAACATATATTATACATACATACAGAATTTGTATTTCGCGAAAACCCGCGCTAGGCACAACTAACAACAGGTCAAAAAACACAAACCTCAAACAAACTGTGCTATAAATTCCAAAGGAAATAAATATGAAAGAAATCTGACTAGGTTGCCGACACTCAATTTCTAAATTTTCAAATCGTTTGTACCCACACTGTCGTCAGAGCATTGCATGGTGGTCTACATCACAGTCTTGATGACGTCAGTTAAAGCTAGCAACAGTACACTACCCACCTTACGTAGACTCTGGGCCGGTAGTAGTAGGGTGATAACATTTGAGGTGCGGCCGGTCTGGCATAGTCGTAGGATTTGGAGGCCAACATAGCGTAGTGTGCAGCCACATCAGGAGTCAATGGCAGTGGCGGTGGTAACACTTCCCGCTTGCTCCCTGCAATGCGATACGAGGGGTATTGAGTTCAAGTCTCAGCTCGTTTTTAGTACGTTGTACATGGTTATTTAAAAAATGATAATAATAATACATGTAGCAGTAGTAGTGAAGATCATTTATAA